>JAXGGA010005590.1:0-76950 GCA_038373865.1 Uloborus plumipes
TCGAGACCGGCGACGTCTGCAAAGAGTCGTAAATTCTAACAGACAAGCAACACTGCGTCAAATCACCGTAGAAATCAATGTGGGACGTACAATGGACGTGTCTGCTAGAACTGTGCGGAGAAATTTGGATTTCTTGGCTATTCCAGCAGAAGACCGACTCGAGTGCCTTTACTGACAGAACGACATCGCTTGCAGCGACTCTCGTGGGCACGTGAGCATATCGGTTGGTCCCTAGATGAATGGAAAACCGTGGCCTGGTCCGATGAGTCACGATTTCAGCTGGTAAGAGCCGATGGTAGGGTTCGAGTGTGGCGCAGACCCCACGAAGCCATGGACCCAAACTGTCAGCAAGGCACTGTTCAAGCTGGTGGTGGCTCCGTAATGGTGTGGGCTGTTTTTTCATGGCATTGGACTTGGTCCTCTAGTGCGACTGGACCGAGACATTGACTGGAAATGCTTATGTGCAGCTACTTGGAGATCACTTGCAGCCATTCATGGACTTCATGTACCCAAACAACGATGGGATTTTATGGATGACAATGCGCCATGTCACCGGGCCACAACTGTTCGCAATTGGTTTGAAGAAAATTCTGGACAATTCCAACGAATGATTTGGCCACCTAGATCGCCCGACATGAATCCCATTGAGCATTTATGGGACACCATCGAGAGGTCTGTTCGTGCCCAAAATCCTGCCCCATCAACGCTTTCACAATTATGGACGTCTATCGAGACAGCATGGCTCAATATTCCTGCAGAAGACTTCCAACGACTTGTTGAGTCCATGCCACGTCGAGTTGTTGCACTTCGCCGGGCAAAAGGAGGGCCGACACGATATTAAGAGGTATCCCATGACTTTTGTCACTTCAGTGTATACTTCAGCTTTTAGTGTTAACAGTATTAAACATATTACTTTTAATATTTTCAAAGAACGTGAATTGATCTTTCATTTAGAGTTACATACATGCATACAAACAAACCGACATGTGAAACTAATAAAAGCGTATTAAAAAAGCTTAGTTTTGAGACTAAGTTTTTTAATCGTTGTGGAAAATTACAAAAATCATTTTACTAACCCTCAGCACTCATAGTTGGTTTATATATGTAACTCTTAAATGTCTATCAGTTCACATCATGAAATAACAAACTATTAAGTCTAGACTCAAATTAAATTAAAAATAATAATAACAAAAATAAAAACATGATAAAAATTGATGGGGCAAGAGCCTTACCTCTTCCTGGACGAAAATCTTCTCTCTAATAGACGACTTACAAAAAAAACAACAAAAGGGGGTATGGATTTTAAAATATACTCACACACCCCTTTGTTGCCCATTTTGCGTGAATGCATTGCGATGAATTATGGACTGATAAACTAAATCTTCTTTAAAATGTCGGACAAGGGAAACTCGGCGGATGCGTCTTGTATCCAACGCGGCATATAGAATCCTTTCAGGAATAGAATGACTTCCAGGAGCGTGAAAAGATCATTTTTTCACAAGTCTTCTAACGGCACAAAATAATTGGGGGAACGCTATAAATCCAGCTTAAGTTTTCCAATCCTTGCAATCTCAAATTTTGAAGCAAAATGGCTTCACAACACTATCGGTTTCTCACTACATTCGAACGATATATGTTTTGGCAAGCGTCCAAGTTTCCAAGTTCCTGGCGCGGGGAAAAAATGATCGGTAATTCACGGAATATGTCTGTTCCTTTAAGGAAAAGATACGTTTTGAAGCGAAAACAGAAATTTTCTGTTAAAATCAGAAAAAAAACTTCCTGAAAATTCAGGTTTTTTTTAACAGTGTAGATCACGTGGTTAAAGCCAGGTAGGTTCTGGCGGCGGAAAGGTTACCATACACTCTCTCTATGTATCTTAACTCTGTGGTTCCTAGACACATAGTTGATTCCTGATAAAAAACAAGTAACTCCAAAGATCAACGATAAAAACTATACGAATTATTTTCATGGTTTGATACCTTTATTGTATTCGTGGTTTTTCAAAAATACTTCTTTCTATTATAAAATTATAAAATTTTTGTAATTATCATTTTAACTATTAATTGAGACATACTGATGTCTATTGCAGTACTTATTTAGTTTATATTAGGTATTTTTTATTTTAGATAATTTATGTAATTTGTCAAGTGCACACGAGGCAAAGTGGATAAGGCGAAGTGAAATAATTCTTTTTGTTTGCTTACGTATTCATTCACTAAATCACGTACGTATTACTTCAGTTATTAATTCATATCCCACCCAGGCCCGTCATTGAGGGGTCAGGGGGGTCCCCCCCTTCAAAGCCAGGGGGGTAATTGCCCCCCTGGCTTTGAGAAATCAATGTATTCACATACACTGAAGTGACAAAAGTCATGGGATACCTCTTAATATCGTGTCGGCCCTCCTTTTGCCCGGCGAAGTGCAACAACTCGACGTGGCATGGACTCAACAAGTCGTTGGAAGTCTTCTGCAGGAATATTGAGCCATGCTGTCTCGATAGACGTCCATAATTGTGAAAGCGTTGATGGGGCAGGATTTTGGGCACGAACAGACCTCTCGATGGTGTCCCATAAATGCTCAATGGGATTCATGTCGGGCGATCTAGGTGGCCAAATCATTCGTTGGAATTGTCCAGAATTTTCTTCAAACCAATTGCGAACAGTTGTGGCCCGGTTACATGGCGCATTGTCATCCATAAAAATCCCATCGTTTTTTGGGTACATGAAGTCCATGAATGGCTGCAAGTGATCTCCAAGTAGCTGCACATAAGCATTTCCAGTCAATGTTCGGCCCAGTCGCACTAGAGGACCAAGTCCATGCCATGAAAAAACAGCCCACACCATTACGGAGCCACCACCAGCTTGAACAGTGCCTTGCTGACAGTTTGGGTCCATGGCTTCGTGGGGTCTGCGCCACACTCGAACCCTACCATCGGCTCTTACCAGCTGAAATCGTGACTCATCGGACCAGGCCACGGTTTTCCATTCATCTAGGGACCAACCGATATGCTCACGTGCCCACGAGAGTCGCTGCAAGCGATGTCGTTCTGTCAGTAAAGGCACTCGAGTCGGTCTTCTGCTGGAATAGCCCAAGAAATCCAAATTTCTCCGCACAGTTCTAGCAGACACGTCCATTGTACGTCCCACATTGATTTCTACGGTGATTTGACGCAGTGTTGCTTGTCTGTTAGAATTTACGACTCTTTGCAGACGTCGCCGGTCTCGATCTTTAAGTGCAGGCGGTCGACCACTGCGCTGTCCATGGTGGGATGTTATGCCTGAAATTTCATACTCTCGGCACACTCTTGACACAGTGGATCTGGGAATGTTGAATTCTCTAACGATTTCCGAAATGGCATGACCCATGCGTCTAGCTCCAACTAACATTCCGCGTTCAAAGTCTGTTAATTCACGTCGTGCGGTCATCATCACGTTAAAACCTCTTCACATGAATAACTTGAACAGAAATGAAAGCTCTGTAAAAGCACTGCGCATTTATACCTGTTCTATGCGATGCTACTGCCATCTGAAAATTTGCATATTGCTATCCCATGACTTTTGTCACTTCAGTGTATAAGTGGGCATGGTTTTTGCTGTTTTCCGATAAAATTGCATTGTGTTTTCACCCTTTGCCCCCCCCCCCCTGGAAAAACTTGAAATGACGTCCCTGTCCCCCCTCCCCCCACATTATATTAGTTATTGATTCGCTTATTTATTCAATTATTCATTTATTTTGTTTTTCATTTTCCATTTTATTCACTCATTTCTGAGGAGGGTAATAGAGGCGGAAAGCCAGTGGTAGTGCTTCGCGCTTATTTTTAACGGTACGAATTCGGAACACATTTCATGCACATTCAGGCAATTTTAATACTTTTTTCTACGTGATAGAATTCCAAATGTGCTTCCAATGTTTACTGGAAATTCGCAGCGCGACTCATGATTACCGATTTCTTAACCAGCTTTTTTTTTTTTTACTGTTTGCTGAAAAAAAATTGTTATTGCAGTTTTATAGTTAATTATTGTCAGTGAAATAAATCAACTACACTGCGAAAAATAAACTATAGTTTTTAATAATAAGTAAGTTACAGTACTGGAAACTGAGGTTCGGTTTGAAACTGTAAAATGCGCAGTAATGAACTACAAATTTAGCAATTTTACAGTTTACTACTGTACTACTGTACTACTACTGTACTGCGAATATTATACTGTTGTTTTTACTACTGTAAAAACAACAGTACAATACTCGTAGCAGAGGTTCCAGTTTAAAACTCTAAAATGCTGAATAATTAACAGTAAAATTAGCAATTTCACAGTTTATTACTGTAAAATTAGCAGTTGTACAAATTATTACAAAAAAATAAGCAGTAATACACTGCAAAAACAACATCTTGTTTTTTTCCAGTGTACAGAAATTATTCTACCTCGTTCTTTTTTTTCCATTCAACATTAAAGAACCTGTACATTCTATATGAATATAGATAAATAATAAACATATCTGTACCTCAGAACCAGACTAACGTAAGTCCATTTTCGTCATTTTTCGGTAGAGGGGAAAAACAATTGTTGAATTTATCGTTTTTCCCCTCTACTGAAAAATGACGAAAATAGACTTACGTTAGTCTGGCTCTGAGGTACAGATATATCGAGGGATATAGTAATTACTTATTCCGCTAGCAAATCATACATTAATCATTCAGTTCCTTTCTTCAAAACCCATTTGTACACATTTAAGACTCCTTAAACTAATCTTCCAATTTATTCCCGGCATATCCTCAAAATGGGGTTCAGTCAGCTCCCATCTATCCGTTAAAAGGTTTCTTCTGTTCCATTACTCAAAGAGCTCGATTTTAGTAAGTAGCAGATGTACAAACCCACCTATACTGTTTTGATGTGGTTTAGATGCTATTAAATATTGCTTTCGGCGCTTTATGTACAAAATGGGAGAAATTAAATTTTAAAATAATGCGAAGCGAGGTGTTTGGGGTTTAGAAAATTAGCTTTTCTTTGTGATAGCACAGAAAGGAAAAGAAGGTTTCAGTTTTCAAGTTTGAAAGTTATATATTAGCATTCAAAATCTTACTTCAAGGCAGTATTTTATGTAAAAATCTGAGTTTTCTAAGATATTTTTGTAAGATTTTTGTATTGTTTATGACATTTTGTAATTTGTATTTTTGTTATATTTTTCTGACCCCTTTTCTTTTCTTCAAATGTTTTAACAGTAGTGTTTTTCCACGGTTCACAAGGAAAATAGTGGTATTTATATGGGCAAATTCCATATTTTATGTTTATATTGGTCGTACAAGTGTCAACTAATTTGTTTTTATTGTTTTTCATGCAAAGGCTTTTTACGCATATTTCATGATTCATGGCTTTTCAGGTATTATAGAAGACGTTACGCTTAACAGTTTTATAAACGTTTTAATATCGTTGTCACACCATTAGAAACCAGTTTAAATGTTTATGAAACGAAATGTATTACCTGGGTTTACTTCAGTGATAACAAAAAAAAATTATGAGCAGAAAGAGGTTTTCAAAGAAGATAAGAAAATAAGACAATCAAAAAGTTTTTCAAAGTATTTAGCATTACGAAAAAAATATTTGCAAAACAATAACCCATTCCATAAAGATCTACACAAAGCAGTAGATGATGTATACTCTTTGCAGATGAATCTGTTAAATCTTCACAAGTCTCACCAATGAATTTTTTGGACATTAGTTGATAAACAAACGACAATCAAACTTTCCAGGGACTAAAGGTTTCTCAGAGAAAATGAATGGAAGAAAAGTTGAGTGTCGTAATTGTATAGAAAATATATATATAAAAAAACTAAATCTAAAAAATATGTTCCTAACTCAAAAAAAAATAATTTTGAATTGAACACCCAAAATGGAATGAATTAAGCTGTTAGCTGAAAAAAGTCCACTAATTTGATGGTTTTCAAACTTATCCAAACTCTCCATACTTGAAAGACAAAACTTTCGGTACTGTGTATCGACTGCATAAATCAGAAATGCCAGGTGTGTTAAAAGCAAAGACAAATATTTCATTTAAAAGTACACAAAAGCTTGAACATATCTCGGGGCAATGGAGTTTAAAACGATTTGAAACGCAGCCAACAATCTCCCTAAACCTCATCAAAAAAAGGGAGCTTGTGCGGAAAAGAATGCCGTAAGCATTAAGATCGATTCCTGATGCAAAATTAAAGATTATTCGAAGGCTTTTGGAACTTTATTCCAAAGTTTAGCAAAAGATTTCTTCTTGGAATTGAAGTTGTGTTTTTTAAATAAGTTATTTATATTTTTTGACTTGCGTAGGTATTTAATTAAAGTAGAATCGAAGTCATAGTTATAGTCTAAGAGCTAGCAACGTTTTTCAGTGATTATTATTATAAGATGTTTGGAGCCCTCTAGCGCGTGAAGTACTGAGGGAAACATTGCCATATTTCATGGGTACACAACACATATTAGGCCATGGGATTTTGATTTCTGAAATAAAAAAATAATAGTTTAAGAAATGTCCACCAGGGGAATTTTTGGCGCTAAAAAGTGTATGACTCTGATTGTCGAAGAATTAAACGCTGCTGACAAACTATGTATCCATTTTATTTGCAAAAATGGCTTTTTTTATCACAAATGTAGTTCAATATGATCACCATTGTTAATGCATATTTGTGCATTTTTAACGTTGAATTTAAACTTTACACCCTGTATATCTTTCCCTATGCCCTTCTAAGCAGCATTTGGGGGTGTCTGGCGGCCGAGAGTGCTTGAGTTTTTTGCTGCGCACGACATTTTTTATTTTTAAAACTCGTGATTTTTTGACTATTTTGGGGTAATTAGAAGCCTAAACCTGTCGCAAGTACGCCATGTAATATTTCTCTATTTCTTGGTATTTGAATTTTTATTCTAGTTTTATTAGAAAAGAAGTTATAGTCATTTGCATGTAAAATCTTTTGGTTTTTCTTCGCACTTTTTAAGTTTTTTAACAGCTTTGTATTTCACGCAATTTTTGAAGGAGAAATCTAAAAAATGGCATTATTACTTGGATGGTGTTATGCAAAAAGGAGTTAACCCACAAAAACCTGATTTTGAGATAGTGGGCTTTAAAGTCAACAAACTCGGGCAAAAAGCATGGAGCTCTATATCAATATACCAATGATATGATACCATGAACTGCTGATAGGGCTTAAATATTTTTGCTTAATGTAGAAAGCAACATATTTTACCATCACAGTTGGATAACTCATTTTTTTATGTTTTGTGGGTTAACTCCTTTTTGCATAACACCATCCACTTAGCTTGTCATTTTTGTCAAAATTGGAAATGGTGAAGTCAAAAACTTTTTTTTTCGTGATTGATTTGACGTGGAATTGCCCAAAAATGACTTATAAATCACTATTTTTAACCCCCGACACACAAAGGAAGCGGGGTATGTGTTTGACGTGTATGTGTATCTGTCGATTTGTGTATCTGTCTCCTAAACGGATGGACCGATTTTGAAAATTTTTTTTTTGCTCGAAAGGGGAGTTGATCGAGAGTGTTCTTAGCTAAGTTGCGTCTTCGGATGGTATCAATTAACGAAGATATTCATTAAAAACCTTTGAAAGGTTTTTCGGAACTTTAGCATTGAAAACATGCTTGAAAACTTAAAAAATGTAGTTTAGCCTTTATACACGTGATCGGAACGTTTTGATTGTTGCAGACTAGGAAAGCAAACTTTTATAATTTGCTAGCCGGGTAACCGGCCCTGCCCGGGTTCTCGGCCTGGTATGGTGTTTTAGTGACACCCGTTTATGATTTTTTCAACATTAAAGTGCATATCTATACACACAATGACTACTTCTGTAAACAATGGCAATTTTTTCTGACTGGACAAACTAAAAAACTGTATTACACACCTTAAATACAAATGCAAGCTACAAATAATGTTTAGGTAAATCGGAAATGTTATAAGCTTGGTACAGGGTGCGGAGGAGAAACTTGCAGACTTGAAAAGTCAACTAAGGGAAAAGTACTTCATGCATCAGTTTACTACTTTTTATAAGAAATGGTACCCATTCTGAACTTTTTTATTAAGTTAGGTTTAAAAACTACATCGGGAAGAATGACGGCCCCTGTTAATGATGCACTCATGTACCTTAGATTTGTTGCACTCTTTCGAGCATATCGACTGATGGGATGTTGGTGATAGCAAGCCGGATGTTGTTCTCCAGGCGTTTCAGGGTCCGGGGCTTGTCGTTGTAAACGATCGATTTGAGATACCCCCATAAAAAATAGTCACAGAGTGTCAAATCGGAAGAGCGGGCCGGCCACGGTACGTCACCTTTCAAGGAGACGTTATCACTCAACTAGTGAACCACAGCAAGTTTGTAGGGATGAAACTGGTTCGTTGTGAAGAATTCGTCTCAGTGTCCAATCAAAAATCCCCAAAGTAGCAGCGTGTTTACGCGCCAAACGCCTGGGAGAGCGCAAAAACGACTCCCTCACTTTTTCGGCGTTTTCTAGGGTTCTGGAAATCCGTTAACCTCCTGGGCCTCTGTTTGCCACACTCTCACTTTCCCTGAATGTTTTCACCCACAAAACAGTCGATTCCCAGCCAGGAATGGGAACAACGGGCTGAATTTTGAACCGAGTTCGGAAGGCAAATTGAGTGGCGACCACCGAAAGATAATTTGAAAAGTAAGATTCGGCGGCGAACGCTCGTTGCTCCTTTGTCCAACGCATGGCGAAAACTAAACTATGGGATAACAAAACTTCAGGACCCTCTCTTTAAAATGAGACTCTTCCCACTCCTTTCTGAACACTTTTTGCTAATTAGCATCCAATTAAAATCAGCAAGTTTCTCTGTCGCACCCTGTAAAATCATTCACACTGGAGTCAAGTATTTCCAAACATTACACGTAAAATAAGTCCCATCATTAGTTTATATCCTAGTGACTACATTAGTGAAAACATCTTATCTACCTAACTTAGAACTTTTTTGACTATAAACATTTTCTGTTCTCTAACTGTTGCCAAAATCTATTGTCTTTTTATTTATTCCCGTTAGCGATTATTGGCACAGATGAATCTAAAAATCCTAAGAAAGCAATAAATTTCATACTTACTTCCAGAGAAGCCTTGGTTCACATTTTCATTATGATCACCATTACTATTATGTTACCAGGCAACAAAAATTTGCAACAATGGACTGAAAATTTAATCATTTAATGGGGAAACTATATGAAATTTACTATTTACCATAATAACTTTTTTAAACTAAGCTTTTTAGAAATGAATTATAGCTTATCCTGCTCCCTGTTACTGCAGCTATCTATGCTGAAAAAATGGTTAAAATCGGTCCAGTAGCTTTGAAGTTTACCTCGGACATACGCATACAAAAGTAGTCTTTTATGTATATAGATTAAAATGTTTATCAGTTGCCAGTTTCTATTCTTTTAACAAATAAAATACTTGTAATTGATTTTATAGTTTAAGGCTTAGTCGGGGGTCTTTAAAATTTTTAATTTTAGTTTTAACTTGTTATCAGTACAAGTGCGATGAGTAGTAAAACTTTCAGCTACCAGACACCTGCATGCTGCTCAGAAGAGCCTAGGGAAAGATATATTAAAGAGTCAGACTTCTTAAAATTGTTGTTTTTTTTCGACGTAGCTCTTGGACTATTATGTTGGACCCCTTTTCACCTTTAGTACTAACCAGGAAAGTACCCGACTTAAGTAATAATGAAAAAATCTGGTATGGACCCCACACTACTTCCTTTTACGTGTAAATTTTTTAGCAGTTGCCTTAAGTGTTAAAAAAAGTGCTTGGAGTGAGCAAGGTAACAATTCAAATATTTACTCCCCTAATCTACCACGAAACAATGCAAAAAATATTTTGCAATGGTTATTTTTCTAAATATTGCTGATTTTAATATCATTTAGTGAATTTTTCGCAAAATATCGCCAATAGCGCCAAGTTGAACCCAAATTCAAAAAATAATTTTTTCGCCAAATTTGCCGCCAACTTGGCGATATGTCGCCAAGTTGACGTCAAACACTTGGCGACCAAAAGCTTGGCGACATGTCGCCAAGTGGTGGCCCCAATTCATATCACTTGAGTCTGTATTGAAATTAACATTGATTTACCCCAAAAAAGGGGTAAAAGACCCCTTTGGGAACATTCGAATGCAATCACAAGGAGAGGTGCACAACTAGACCCCCCTCAGAGCCTACATACCAAGCTAGAAGTTTCTACGGCATATAGTTTTTGAGTTATGCGAGCCACATACGCACATATATCCGCACATACATCCGCACATACTTACATACAGACGTCACGAGAAAACTCGTCGTAATTTACTCGGGGGTGGTCGAAATTGATTTTTCGGCTGTTTGTATGTTGTTAGGTACATATGCACGTGCTGACAGGTCGAAAAAACTACGCGACATTCATTCAGGGGTGAGCAAAATCAAAATTTAGACCGAAATTTGAGTGAAATTTTTTTCGTGATCACAATACTTCCTTTACTACGTATAAGGAAGTAAAAAGTTAAAAATGGTACCATTCGAAAAAGCATACTGAGACATGTCTTTGACCTAAAGATCATGTGCCCTCGTCCCCTCGTTTTCGAGATAAGGGGTCTTAAAGTCGGCCGAAAAGTAGCCAAATTTGAAGACTTGGCGAGAAATTGAAGCTAGCTCCAGATTCTCCCTTCCGCTGCTTGCTTGACATCGCATCATTTCCATTTTTGGTCATTCGCAACAAAAGTAAAAGACGTTTAACGTTAACCCTTTACTTGTATGAGCTAAAATAAAGAATGCTGATCGAAACTATGATGTGGAAAGCAGAGAGCTTTATCCAGAGGAGCGAAAACTTTACAAAAAGTTAAAGTTTTATCTTTTTACGATTGATAACAATACATTTTAGAATTTTAGTTATTTGAAGTTTTTTTACTGAACTAAGTTGTATGTGTTAATTATTATAAGTTAAAATATATTGCACGTGTTTCTAAATGAATAATTCGGGATAATTAAATAAGTATGAAAAGCAGCTAATATGAGCTTATGTACAAAAAATGAAAGAAATAATCTTTGGGGTAGAAATTAAATTGTCATGGATTATAATATCAGTTCTTATTTTTTTAAAAAAAATCGATACAAGAAGTTTCACTATCTGCCAACTCTTAGCAAAATCATTTATTATTTTTTTTAATTAAAATCGAGAAAAAATAAATAACTTTTAAAAGAAAACGGATTAGTAAATATCAATAGCTGCAAAATTATATCCTCGTCGGAAATTACATCAATGGTAGAAGGAAATAATTATTTCCATTCTTAAAATATGCTAATAGAGTCGGCATTCATTGTAAAAACCCCTGCCGTTTAAACAAATTGGTCACTGTAGTGAAAAGTCTCTGTAACGTAAATGTACACCATATTGCATGTTAATTTCGTAATGTTTAAAAACACTAGAATAACTTTTACTAGTTCTGCTATATGTTCAACGGGTAGGAAAAGACTAACAAAATTGTAAATCAATACAAGTTTTAGCTTACGTTTCTGTAAAAGTAGAAAATAGGTGAAAAAAAATCATGAAAGAAGGCCTGATGCACTGAAAAAAAATGCTCAAAACAATTGAGTCGAAAAAGCACAACTTAATAAAATAATTGAATAAACAGAAAAATTTAAGATAGGAAAGTTGAGTTTTGAGCTGCGGAAACTGTGTACTTGGCAGTCTGTCTACTGGTCAGTTTTTCTGCCCCCCCCCCCGCAATAACTTTTGAGTACATAATACTATTCGATTATTTTTTTTAATCGAAAAATCTCAGTGAGGACGATTCACTCCCATATTCGACTTTTTGATTTGAATAATATTTCATTCAATTTCGAATTTCCGATTTTCCCCCTGTCCTCACTTATAATTTTTGAAGGAACAAGTTTGATTCGAGCGAACATTTTTTTTTTCGAAATATCTCAGAGAAAACACCTTATTCCTGCTTGATTTTTTTTATTTGAACACATTTTCATTAAATTTTGAGCATTTTTTTTTTTTGAAAGACCATTCTTACATACCCAGTGATACAATTGACAAAAATGTTTAGGAGAACTCACTTTGAGGTATAGGGGACCCACCAAAAGAAAAGTGGTTTGAAAAAATTTAGATTTGCAATTTTTACAATTAAAAACTTTAAATGTACCCCTCCCCATACTACAGAATTGTACATTTAAAAAAAAATAATTAAAAAAAACAGGAGGTTCAGTTGTCACCTGTTGACAAGGGCCCCTTAACAAGGGGGACTCCCCTTAAACAAGGGACCTGCTTTAATCGCAAATAGTACGATAAACTTAATTTTGATGTGTTGTTTAAAATTGTTTTTCCTCTTTAAAAAGCTCTCTGCTTTCCATGTCAAAAGCTTGATAGTAGCTTTTTGCTTTAACTTGCACAGGTAAAGTAAAAGATTATTGTAAAGCCGTCTTTCAAAAGCTTTGCAGATGACCAAAAATGGGAATCAAGTTTCCCGTTGGACACAAATAGTGTAATCGCACCGCAGCTTCCAGTTTCATTATAACTCGCTAAAATTGGCGATTTTTCAAAAAAATTAGCTGACTTTAGGACCTTATATTTCGATAACGGGGGCGCGAGGGCAAAAACGCGTGCGTCTAGAAACATGTTTTACAATGCTCTTTCGATTGGTACTAATTAAAAAAAAATTCATTATTCTATGATCGCGTACTTTCCTGGTAAGGATTTAAAGTGTAAAAATTTGAGCATGAAGTGAATGAATTGGATCTTACTGACCTGAATTAATTCCAAAACAGTGCAATTTTGGAATAATGCTGATTTGTAGTGCTTAACCTAGCAGCATAATCTCATCGGCCGATGATCGGATTCGATGAGTTCTCAACGGGAATTGCTCCAATATGTCTCATCGGCCAAACAGAATCCGAGCAGCAAAATCCGATGAGTTTTTCTCGAAATACGATGAGATTTGAAGCAATTTACGAGCAGTGCAGTCCCGTGCCATGAATTTAGGATCCATTTTGGATGCTCGATTTGTTTTCATCGGGAAAGTTGATCGGGAGGATATCGCTTTCCGATGAAAAGTAGCTCATCGAAAACCGTGCTCGGATACTGATCGGAACGATGTGATCGTGCGTTACGGGATCAGTTTACGAGGAGCTCGATGATCGGCCGAGCAAAATCCGACGAGTTGATGCTACTTGGGTATCCATTAGTATTCTAGGAAACCACGAGCATTATTTTACATTTCTACGTTTTTAGGTAGAGAGCAATTCTTAGCAAAAACTTCGAAGCGTCTTTAAACTAACGCGAATACTTTCTAAGTGATAGGTATGTGACAAAGAACAGTATGGGGTAGTGTTTAAAAATAAGTCAACCAGAAGTGCTTTAATGCAATATTAATTCGCGTAGTTGAGTAAAGGAACTGTAAAAAGGCAAAGTTTATTTTATGCAATTATGCAATACATTTTGTAAGGAGCTTAAAATATGTTTTTTATCTCTGTAAAACTTGGTTTAGAATTTATAAATTTCTTCGACTGGTGACAAAAATAGAGAAGTTTATAATCGTAAATAAACTGCCTTAAATTTAGGATGCCATGTTTAATTCGGATTTGTTCTATTCAAGTTTTTGTCAAATTAATATTTTATCATAATGCAAAAGGAATTCTGGAATTGATGTAGTTTGGTCCCAAAATTCGCTTTTTTGAGTCAATAACCTGCCCAAACATTACTATCTAAACTTTGATAAATTTATGTCATGATAATCTAGAGAAGCCATTTAATTAAAAATATTTTCTTATAGACAAAATTTAAAAAATAAAAAAAAAGAATAGTCATTGATCATATTGCAATCTGTTTTTTTTTTTAATCGATGAAAATTAGTTTGATATAAAGTATAATTTGCATCCAATAATCCTTGTGGAATTTGTTAAAAATGACTTTTTTTCTTTTAACTTGAATTTGTGGGGTTGAAGCTGAGTGAACCGTTATATCAGGACTGTCATTTTCAAAACTGCCTGTGGGAGTCAAATTGTAGCTATTCAATGTTCATAACATTGAGAACAACAAAAGTTCTCCAACATTTATATAGATTAATTTCTCAAAATCAAGGGGAAATTCCCCCCTCCTGCCCCGCATAAGTGACAGGCCATCTATACCGTTGGATCCAACGATTTACTCAAAATCTTGGTCTTGCTCTAAACCAAGTAGAAATTAGCTAATAATTGTAAAAGAATCTTAGCAATATTTGAGAACATACTAATTTATTTGTTTAATGCGAAAAATTATGTAATATTGTTATGAATCTATCAAATAACTTTAAGGAAAAAAAGTTTAAAAGGAACTTTAACAGATTAATAATCATTTTTAAGCGGATTAAATTGGTTCGCGAAGAGATCGATACAAAGACTTCAGAGCACTATAGAAAATAAACTAGCGTTTTTGAAAAGAAAAAAAAAACTTTTTGCAATGTCCTTTTTTTTTCTTGTAAAAAATGTGTGTTCTTTTTTTCTCTTTACACTGGCTGTTAGTTGGAAGCATTGTGACAAAGATAAAAATGTATAACAAACACTATGAATCCTCCATAACAACCTTAAACTAACCTTTTTTAAAGAGGTTTATTTTTAAAATTAAATTATTGAACCATTATTATTTTATTAAGCGCGCTGATTTAAATTATTTTCAGTATTTCTCTTACGTTTCAAGCTTGAATTCTTGTTGCATTAAAACAATCGGCAACTAGTTATTAACAACTTTTATACATGGGTCAGATTAAGGCAGCTTCAAACAACTGTGTGTTCGTGGGGTGGGGGGTAGGGAGAGAGGCACGATTGTGCATGTAAATAAAATTGGTTTATCTATTACCATTAACGGTCCTCAGTAAATGCATAAATTCACGTGACTGAATAAAAACAAAAACTAATGATTCAAACCAAAGCTTCCAATGACATAAACTGCCTCAAATTATCAAATGTAACCTAAGCCATGTCACAGCTTCTCTGATTTTGTTCAATGCTTCGATTTGCTATCCCATTTCCTTTGAAAAGAAACTTGGAATGGCCAATATTTTCCTCAAATGCATTTAAGGTGCCCGAAGTATTTTTTTTCTTTTATCTTAATCTCAAAAAAAGCAGTGTGAAAAATCTCTTTCTTGATAAAAGCCTGAACGTTGAAACTGATAAGAAAACATAGAGAAATAAGAAGGAAGTGAAATATGCTTTTGAAGTGAAGAAAAAGAAATCAGGTAAGAAGGAGGCATGAAAAGAAGAACGTAGAGGCAATTCCTGAAAAATGAACTTTTCAAAGTTTGAAATCTTTGACTTTAAACTTTCAACGCCATAACTCTTTTTTTTTTTTGAATCACAATTAACATTTTTTTTTCGAAATGAGATTTCTAGAAAAGAAGTGTCTCCATTCCACCTAGGGCTGTGCTTAAGATTTGCTTCAAATTTGCTAAAAAATAATATTTTAATATTGTTTTTGCATAGATTGGCAAAAAAAAACCTTTACTAAATTTCGTAAAGCTCCAAAATCAAGAAATAATAACCTTAAAACCATTTAAGTGATTTAATAACCTGAGTTATCCTGCCACTAAGGCAAAAAAAATGTAATAAACTATAACTAATGGTGTTTTTATATAAAACAGAACTTATATGCGCACTCATAATATTGTACTTTTTGATTTTTTTTCTGATATTCAAATCCATTTAGGGGCCACGTGGGCCTAGTGGTAGAGTACTCTCCTTGTAAGCAAGTGGTTGCGGGTTCGAATCCCGCCTTGATCATGGATGTTAATTTATCCTCTCTGAGCCGTATATCTGCCCTGTGTTTGTTAGGAGGCAAAGCGCAAAGTACGCAGTCTTCATGTATGTTGAAGCTGATTGCTTCTAAAAAAAATCCATTTTTGACAGCAGTTGTTCGAAAAACATAAAATTTCTTTTGTAAACAAAAGAGCAATTGTTTAAATAAATAGCTTACTGTATGTTTGAGTTTCGTGCGCCTGGGAGCCACGGACGCTTCCATCTGAAAAAGGGGTGATAGATTTGGGATGCGCACTACCCGATGCCTTCAGCTTTTGTTCGCTTTCTACTTCCTTGTTGCTTTTCCCCCCTATTTCGAGAAAGTCCGAAGAGACTTCGCGCGTGCGTAGATGCAGCCTAGGTCGCACGAAAGAATTTTAGACAGCAAACATAACTCTTTCAAAGAGAAGTTGTTATTTGTTTTCCTTTCGGTTTTCAGACTCCTTTTTTCCGATTGAATGGTTCAAAAGCAATTATTTCTTTCTATATTTGCGATAAATTTGTGCAATTATGCAACAAAAATTTGGGATGCAGTTATCAAAAAAGAACCTTCAAACTAAAGCAGTTTGAAAATAAACTGAAAGACTGGAGCTTTCCTGCAATGCATACTTAAAAATACAACTACAATTTTCAAAGTCAAGTCTTTTTTTTGAAAAATAATTCCACGACTTCGTTAGAGAAACAAAAGTGATATTTCCATCAATTCCAGTTGTTGCTGTAACAACTTTCCTCTTCCTTTTTGCATAAGAAATGATAAAATTTTTACCATCTGTTACTCGAACTGTAAAGACTGCTGCTCCCTTGTGCATTTGTTTTTGCTTTGTTCCTTTTGCTAGTTTCCTCTGCGTGTTTTTCTGGAAGGGTGCCAGATTTAGTTTCAAATTCCGGCGAGATGTTTTCGTTCTTTTTATGCATGGTGTTGGTTTTGGGTCGCTAATCAAAAGCACTCGACCATAAAGAGAATTACGAGATGTAACTGTGGAGTAAAAAAAAGTTATTTTATGCTACTGTATTTTTTGAAAATCTGTGTTTAAATTGATAATGCTACTTATTTGGAAAAGAGTTAGATCTTCTCCTGAATTTCATAACATGTGATACAAAAAATTAATTAATTGTTTTAATTATAGGGTAGACCGGGGCACGTTTATGAAGGGCCCTTTTTTCGAAACGTAGTATAATTGATGTGTCACCAGTCATAGCAGATTGATGCTGGTCCCTAGAAAGCACTCTCACAATTTTTTTAGCTTCCGTCGAGCTTTGGCATATCATTTGGGGATGTTGTAACTCCAGTTAAGCCACTTCCTAAAAACTATGACGTCAAACCATTCTGGCAACAGATAAGAATCGGGAAAATGTTTTTGCTCTTTCGATAAAGAGGACCTGTAAAATAAGTGGATGTAAAACAGTTACGAAAATATTGGCTGTAAGATTAAGTGTTAAGTATTAAGTGTCCTTTCAAGTATTAATAAATGTTTTATAATAAAATAATAATCCCGGGTCCAGTTTCTAAAAATGTGACGTCCGTGAGAGTGAGTAGAATCTAAAACGTTTGATATTTAACTGTGAAAAGTTCCGCCATTTAAGAACTGAAACGCAATGTCGGATCATATAAGCTAATGACTGTCCTTGAAAAATAACTCTCGCTGATGTGATTTACGTTCCAACGGCTATTTCATTAGTGGATTTTTATACAGTACGCATATTTATATTGAACTAATAAGATGACTGATACGAAAGAGACTGAAGCTGAGGTAATACCAGAGATGGAAACAGCTGCAGTGACAAATTTACGAAAGGAAAGGACAAATCTAAGAAGATTATTTACTGCAGCTGAAAAACAGTTTTTCGCACTTCACGAAAAAAAAAAAGAAGTCAATAGTGTCTTAGTGCAGTTTCAGAAAGTTACAGAAAAGGCAGATCGCTTGTTTAAAGTTGATGAAGCACTGAAAGATTTCATAACGTTTTCCGATGCCGACTATGACGCAATGGAGTCATACAGAGATCGCTTTATAGAAGTAAGAATTTTATACGAAAGACATTATACGGAAGATGATCTAATTTCTAATACTTCGACCAGAAAATCTGCGGAAAATTTAAAGCTGCCGAAGTTGAAACTTAAGGAATTCGATTTGTCTCCAAAAAATTGGGTTGCGTTCTGGGGACAATTTGGCCGAATAAATGAAGATTAAGATCTAAGAGAAGAAGACAAATTTCAATACCTAATAAAGTAATCTATATATATATAAAAATGAATGTTGGTAAATGTGTATATGGGTGATTCTACAAAAATGGGCAAATTTGTGTTCCATACTGATTGCTCTTTTTGTTTTTAATTTAATAAAAAACTATTTTGGGAATATTTTTGTGCGTCTTTTGTTCTGTAATTTTCGTTATCAACAATGTCAATATTTAATTATTATTCATTTTAAAAAAAGGATATTAGGTTGAAATGTCATCCACATGCCCTGTCCCATAGGTGCAATTTTCACAATCAATGGAATATAGCTTTAAAAAAAATAAGTGATTTTTTTCTCAAGAGTTTTTTATTTATAAATATGAATGTGTGCAAGATGTAAATCACAAAAAAAGCAAAATAATATGAAAATAATGTCTCTAAAAGTTAATCTAAACTTTGTCCCAGCGATTTTCAGTCATCCACATGTCTAAAAAGTATAGATATTTTTCTCTGAAATGTTTTATTTCAAAATCTGGCAACACATCCCAAAATAAAGCATGGAACTTTGTTATTCCTGGCTGAGGATTAATTTTGCTGTTCTGCAATTACTTTATGATAAAAAGCAAGCTAAACTCAACTTTCAAGGCAAGTGTTTTTTACCTTTGTCATTAACATGCCCCACAGAATGCATGTAAAATGTACATGTAAATAAATTTTGATAATGAATAATCTTAAGGCTTACATTTGTGGGTTCTAATTCGAAGTAAAGCCGAAAAATATTCAGATATGACTTTTTGAGAACACAATTACTTGTGTTTTGTCATTCACATGCCCTTTTTCTATTGTCATTCACATGCCCCAATATAAGACACGTGGATGAATCAAAAGCCAAACTATGACAGTACAATGTTTAAAAATTATGTCTAACAGTTTACTGGTTAAAAAATTTCATTAATATACCTATTGTGTGTGTGTTATTCACACACTTACCGCGTTATATTCACATACCCATTGTGTCATCCACATGCCCTTTTTATCATTCACATATGCCTTCAAAAAAATAAAAATCCCAAAATCCAATAAAATACAAACATTTAAGCTCTGCTGGTATTCTATTTTAATTATGTAACTTATTAAGTGCTTTGCTGATTTTTTTCAGATTTTTAATTTTAAATTAATTTTTTGAAATCTACATGTTAGAAATATTCCCGTATTTGTAGAATCACCCATATGTGTGTGTATGTGTGTGTGTTCCCTAAGATCTCAGAAACTACCCGGGAGATTTGGCTGAAAGTTTCACCGTTTGTTCCTTTTGGTACTGGGAAGGTTTAGAGACCAGTTTCAACAAAATCCGATGGGTAGTTATTTTTTTATTTCAATTTTAGACCTGATTCTGTCTTTGTAATTTCAATTTAAAACTCCATTTTCGAAGGCTTTCATCAATCCAATCGAGTATTTAGTGTATCAACTCAACTCTTGGCGGATAGTTAGAATTGCTTGCTACCGTAAATTTGGCGATCTTTTAAATCGCGCCAAGAGCCCTCAATAATAGAAGTTTTCCCAATAACTATCTCAAGTATAAAGAATAAAAAAGGTATTTGATTAACAGATTAATCTTTTTTTAAAAACAAATGAGATTCAGTTTGATATTTCGGAACTCTTTTAGATTTGTAGGGGCTTATGTCATGCATTATTTTCCAGACGAACACTATTTTATTTTTTATACCTATTGCTGTTTTCAATCAAAGTATGTTACTATATTTTCTCGCCAAACATCCAATCAATAGTTCGTTTTCATGTCCACACTATTTGCTATGATATACCGCAATGTTGGAAATTATTTTAACGCCTTACGGAATGGTGTACATTTAGCGCCAAATATAATATTCAAATTGATTTCAGATTGCCAAAAAGTAATCAGCTTCATAGAGAATACCTCAACATTTGGCAACAATTTCTCTTTCACAAAAGTGATAATACGTAAGTTTATGTATGGAAGGGATAGGGGCTCAGAATTATCCAAGGTATCCCAAATTAGCTACCAAATCGGCGACTTTTTAAATAGCGCCAAGAACCTTCAATAATTGAAATTTTCCAAGGCGCGTTGCTACGCAACTATTTTTGTTTTCGAAAATTAGAAAAAATTATTTGTGTGTGATAAATACCTGATTAAATATGTTTTCTTCTCAGACAAACATATTATTGCATGACAGTACTCAAATGCTACCATATTTTTTAAGGTGTTTGCTTTTTCATGTCCGTAATATTTGTCATTAACCGCAATGTTAAAAATTATTAACGACGTACGGAATGGTGGGTATTGAGCACCAAATAGGTCATTAAAATTTTTTTAGCCTTGCGAATAATATATTCATGCTTGCTCAAATTGAACACGTGCAAAATTTATGGAACTCATTTCTTCGCATTAGATATGTTGTTACTTAATTTTCAAACGGTTGTGCGTATGGACGAGTATTTCCCGATAGCTTATGCCATCAAATTACTAAAGTACAACCATTCCTCCATGCTTTTTTTCTTTTACTTTTCTGTTTTAAGAAGTTTCTTCAAGTACTGTCAAGTTTAAGTATCATTTGCATCTTTAACATTGCGAAATTTCAACAAGTCCGCCATTGTTGCTAAGCTTAGTTTAGCCTTCTAAGTGACTTTATTAACTTTTTAAGAAGTGGACATCTGTGTTTTCCAACTCTACAGAACAAAGTTTTATAGTTTTAAAGGAAAATGAACTTTTTTATTGAATAGACTTTCTGAAAATTGAATAACTTTATCAGAAGATAACTTTGCTTGATTTAGAATTTTTAAAATCTTTCATGCCTATTTTCAACAACGCTTTATAGATTTTTACATCCAAAACACCATGTGGAGACGAAATATACATCTAGGCAGAACAACGTTTGCCGGGTTCTGCTAGTTAAAAATTAAAACCAAAGCCAGAGACATTGTTGAGAGTTACCCATCTTCAAAAGAAAACTACGAAAAAGCTTTAAATCATCTAAAATCTAGATTTGGAAGAGATGATTTGATAATTGAAGTATATGTCCGAAATCTTCTATCATTGGTAAACAGCAGGTCCAATATTAAATTATCAGAACTATACGACAAGCTTGGATCTTATTTACGAGCATTAGAGACATTAGGTGTAACTACGCAAAATTATGCAGCGATGTTGTTTCCAGTAGTAGAGTCCTGCCTACCAGTGGACACTCTCAAAGCGTGGGACAGGTACAGGTTGAACCGCGAAGAATCAACTTCGAAGAAACAAGAACAACTTCTGGAAGATTTGATGACCTTCTTGGGTCATGAAGTAGAAGGCGAAGAACACCGTGCACTCGCTCAGATGGGGTTCAATTCCGATGGCAATACAAAGAAGCAAGTCCAAGTTACGTTCTTGGAAGAGAAAGATCACGTTCCATCCGCATCAGCACTTATCTCCACATCACCAGATAAATCACTATGCATTTTTTGCGAGGGGAAGCATAAGAGTAGTGACTGTATAAAAGCAAAAAATATGTCACTAAATGATATGAAGCCTACTGTCATGAAGAAAAACTGTTGTCTAGTATGTTTAAGATATGGACATTTTGCAAAGAAATGCAAAAGCTCCGTACGGTGCATTATTTGCAATCGAAGGCATTATGCGCTGCTGTGTTCAGATTTAAGAAAATCATCAAACAAGATCCAAAACTGAAGGGAATTCGAACTCTCTCATATCGGTTGAAGGCACTACGAATGTAATATACTTAAAAACTCTAATTGTACGAGTATATAATAAAAATAAGGTAGAATATGTAAGGGCTCTTCTGGATGACGGATCTCACAGATCTTATATTGAAGAAAATCTAGCTGTTGAGCTCGATCTATCGCCTTCAGGAGAGGAGTTAATTACGCAAGGACTGTTTGGTGGAGGAGTCACAGCAGAAGCTAAGCATAGGCGTTACGATGTACAAGTTAAAAGTGTGTTCAACAAATTTTCCTGTAAGATACCTGTTCTCGACCAGGCAGAAATTACCTAACGGGCACTTTACCTAACGTTCAAGATCCTGCCTTAATTTCGGAACTAGCTTCTCGAGGCATTAAATTAAGTAATGTTGGAAAACAAGTGTACCCCATCAGAATGCTTTTGGGAGCTGATAAGCTTGGTAGAATCATGACTAGTAGAATAGAAATACTTCCATCTGGAATAGCAGCAATGGAAACAAAATTTGGATGGTGTATTTTAGGATCAAGGAAAGAAAAAATGTTATGAACATGGTATCCTTAACCTTACAGAACTCTCAACTTCCAAAACTTTGGGACTTGGAAACGCTAGGAATATCAGATCCCATTGAAAGAAAAAATTCGTTGCAGATTGAAGAAGACACCTTACTGCATTTTAAGGAAACAATTACTACAAATGATGAGGGTCGTTACGAAGTGCCTTTGCCGTGGCTTTCAGGTCATCCTTCTCTGTCGGACAATTACAATATCGCAAAAAAAAGATTAAAAAGTGTTACGAAACGAATCAAAAGAGAGAAGGTTTTTGACTCATATTGCCAAGTTTTTCGTCAATGGGAAAAAGAGCATATCATTGAGACTGTTTCTACTTCTGATGCTCACACCTTTGGCCATTACCTACCACACAGAGCAGTTCTTAAACCAGATTCTAACACGACCAAAGTTAGACCGGTCTTTGACGCATCAGTAAAAAATCCCGGTTCAGCCTCTTTGAATGATTGCCTCAGTGTAGATCCTAGTTTAATACAGAAAATTCCAGCATTGTTGACAAACTTCCGATACGGTGTCATTGGGGTTACGGCGGATATCAGGCAAGCATTTCTTCAGATCAGCATTCGACCAGAGAATAGGAATGTTATCAGATTTTTATGGTGGAAGGATGAGAGCTGTAGTAAGATAAAAATCTTCGAACACTGCCGAGTGGTCTTCGGTCTTACGAGTAGTCCATATTTGCTCAATGCTACTCTTGGGCATCATTTAAGCTTGGAAAAATATCAAAACGAAAAACTGGATACAACAGTCGAAAAACTGAAGAGCGGGTCCTATATCGATAACCTCATTACGAGTGTGAATACTGATGAAGAATTACGTCAACTGATCACACAGTCAAAAGAAATTATGAAAGAAGCTCAGTTTGATTTACGTTGTTGGACCTATAATGGAATGGAAGAAGAAAATCAAAACATACTAGGCTTAAAATGGAACATACCGAAAGATGAGCTTTCATGCGTGAGTCCAAAAGTTTGTAGTGA
Organism: Uloborus plumipes; assembly: GCA_038373865.1. Lineage (NCBI taxonomy): Eukaryota > Metazoa > Arthropoda > Arachnida > Araneae > Uloboridae > Uloborus > Uloborus plumipes. The sequence continues at coordinate 23,240 of JAXGGA010005590.1, forward strand.
TCACGGTAAAATAACAGTTTGATTTACGTTGTTGGGCCTATAATGGAATGGAAGAAGAAAATCAAAACATACTAGGTTTAAAATGGAACATACCGAAAGATGAGCTTTCATGCGTGAGTCCGAAAGTTTGCAGTGATCACGGTAAAATAACAAAGAGAAGTTTATTGGCCCTAGTGAACAGTATATACGACCCCATAGGTTTCACTTGTCCTGCGAGACTATTGCCTAAAATGTTGTTGCAAGAAACGTGGTGGCGCAAAATTGACTGAGATGAAATTGTTCCTGCAGATATACGAAGAAAATACTTGAAATGGATCGAAGATATTGATCTTATTAAACAATGTAGTATTCCACCTCCACGACGAATTTTCCGTGGGAATCCTGATTTAGCTTCTCTACATATTTTTACAGATGCATCTATTTGTGCATTCGCAGCGTGTGCGTTTTTGCGTTTCGAGGATGAAGTACAGTTATCGAGGATGAAGTACGGTAAGGTACGAGGATGAAGTACAGTAAGGGAGTATCTGTACAGTTGGTGTCTGCAAAGGCAAAAGTAGCTCCCATGAACTCTCCAACAATTCCGCGTCTTGAGTTGTTAGCTGCAGCGATTGGAGCTCGATTGTCCAATTCCATTTTAGAAGCTATCAAGATGCCATTAAAAACGTATTACTAGACAGATTCCGTGCTTTTCCTATGTTGGATTACGCGGAAAGAGCCGTGGAACACTTTCGTTGGAAATAGTGTAAAAGAAATACGAGATATGACAGACATTAAAACTTGGAGGCATGTGCCAGGCGATATGAACCCTTGTGACTTGCCATCCCGATCTTGTAACTGGAGGCAACTACGGCAATCAAAGTGGTGGGAGGGACCACACCGGTTAAAACAGCCGCAAGAGCTTTGGCCACAAGCAGAAATTCTATATCCTGAAGAAGCTTTGTCAGAGTGCAAGAAAACTGTAAGTGCTTCTGTTAACTTCACTATAGATGAGAAGTTCAGTGATAGACTTTTGTACTTTTCTCAGTATACGAAACTTTTACGTATGACTGCTTTGATCATAAGATTTTCCCATAACGCAAGTAAGAAATCCCCTAAGATTATCGATAAACTTACAAACACAGAGCTTGATGTGGCAGAGAAGGCAATTATAAGTTTGATACAACGTGAATGGCCATCTGATGTGAGAGAAAAATATTCAGAAACAATACAGTTTTTTGAGGATGATGGCATCCTAAGAGTTAAAACTAGACTCATACTAAGTGATGACGATGTGTAATTTCAGAAACCTATAGTACTTCCAGATCATGTTATCGTACGAAGAATGATAGAACACACTCATCAAGTTTTAACGCACGAAGGAATGTTAGTAACAATGGCATTTTTACGACAACGCTTCTGGATCCCTGAGGGTCGAAAGGTCGTACGAGAAGTAATTCGTCAATGTTTTCAGTGTAGAAAGATCTCGACGAAACCTGTGATTCCTGAACCATCATTTTCGTCTCCAGACCGAATTCACAGAGTAGCAAGTTTCCGTGTCTCAGGAGTTGATCTGGCGGGCCCTGTGTTCCTTCGAAGTGGGCAAAAGGCATGGATTGTACTGTTCACATGCGCTGTCTACAGAGAGGTTCATTTTGAATTGGTTACATATCTTTCAACTGAAAGTTTTATGCAAGCCTTACGACGCTTTTTTGCACGGAGAGGTCGTTCTTCAATCGTGTACTCGGATAACGGCACTAACTTCACAGGAACTGCTCGGGCACTCAAGGCGATTGATTGGTCTTCAGTTCAAAGTGAATGTGCCATTGAACAAATCCAGTGGCGCTTTAATCCACCTTCCGCACCTTGGTATGGCGGATGGTGGGAGCGAATGGTGCGAGTACTGAAGGAGCTCTTACGGAAAAGTTTGAAAAGAGCATGCGTGACTTACGAAGAGATGTTAACTCTCCTCTGTGATTGTGAGAAAACCATCAACAGTAGACCCCTTACGTATTTGTCTGATGACCCGAATGAATTACAACCGTTGACACCTGCACATTTCATTCAAGATCTCCGTGAAGGAGATACAGTGGATTTGGACGTGGTGGATTCTCGACATCTTCTAAAACGTATACGATACGTCCAGTCATTAAGACAAGATTTACGGCAACGTTTTCTAAAGGACTATTTGGGAGAGTTGGTGCGGCATCCCAAAGTCCCTTCCAATGGAAGGAAAATATCCCTAGGCGAAATCGTTCTAGTGCAAGCTAACAATTCTAATAGAATAGCTCGGCCACTAGCTAGAGTGATCGAGTTATACACAGGAAAGGACTCAGTTCAATGAGTTGCTAAGTTACATATTGCGAGTGGAGAAATTATTCGGCCCCTCCAGAGAATATACCCGTTAGAATTGACTTTCGATGAGGCTGCTAAATTTCCAGTCTACTATAAGAAGATTACCGAGGAAGAGCGGGTGGACAGAAGGATTACGAAACCAGACTTGGTTGTTTTCAAAAGCCCCTCTCCAGTTCCAGTAATAGTTCAGAAGACTAGATGTGGACGAAACGTAAAGGCTCCAACTAGACTGAACGATTCAAAGTGATTAAGATTTGTGTTGCACAATCATGCAACACAAAGGTGGGAGTATGTTGTACTCCAGTTAAGCCACTTCCTAAAAACTATGACGTCAAACCATTTTGGTAGTGATATTGTGAAAATGAATCTGGCAACAGATAAGAATCGGGAGAATGTTTTTGTTCTTTCGATAAAGAGGATCTGGAAAATAAGTGGATGTAAAACAGTTACGAAAATATTGGCTGTAAGATTAGTGTTAAGTATTAAGTGTCCTTTCAAGTATTAATAAATGTTTTTATAATAAAATAATAATTCCAGCTACAGTTTCTACAGGGAAGATACCCTGTTTTCTGCCAACTGAAGTGAATTTTGTGTTGAACTTATTGAAGCTTACTGTGAACTAATAATGCTCAGATAACAATAAACAAATATATCGGTTTTTATGATCTTTTAAATATTTCAGGAGTAAACCCCCATGATTATATGTTTAATATGTGATGATTATAATGTAAGGTATTTATAATAACATAAATACAACGTTGTTAAAAGCACAAATGCACAGTAATACTACAGACACGTGTTTCGGCGTTAAAGGGAACACATTTTTCAATGCAAAAAATTGTGAGCTTATGGATGCACTGCATTCCTAAGCTTACAACTTTTTGCATTGCGGTAATCAAACTTTTGACGAGAATAATTTTATTTTGGCAACTCTGTTGCTTTATGGTATCCCTACGCAAATCGATTTCTCTATACTCTTTGTTTATGTATGCGAAGGAGACACAATCCTCGAGCAGGGAGTTGGCATCAAAACTTGGCACCAATGGGTCAATAGTGCAAATTTCCCAATTGTGGAAATCTTCAATTAAAATATTCCACCAGATACTTAAATTAAGCTATTACCTTTTAAAACAATCTGCACAAAATGAGAAGGAGTCTGTTAACTATTAGACATGTTCCAAAACGTCAAATTGAAGTACAAAGAGCAAAAATAGCTACAGTGTCTTCAGAGATGGGAAATTTTTTTGACCCAGTTCGACATGTTCCAGGCTACGATAATGCTTCGAAAGTCGCCAATATTTTGATCTCTGTAATTGACAAATACCTTGTTAGAGAATATTTCTGTACCTCAGAACCAGACTAACGTAAGTCCATTTTCGTCATTTTTCGGTAGAGGGGAAAAACGATGTATTCGAAAATCGTTTTTCCCCTCTACCGAAAAATAACGAAAATGGACTTACGTTAGTCTGGTTCTGAGGTACAGATTTGGTACTTACATATTAACTTTACCGCAGCTGCAGATTTGGCGCTTAAAACAGATTTGGCAGTTTATTTGGCGAGTTTAGATAACTACATGCGCATGGGAACAACAACCGCCAAAAAAAAAAAAATATGGTATGGACCCCACACTACTTCCTTTTTGCTTGGAGTGAGCAAGGTAACAATTCAAATATTTGCTCCCCTAATCTGCCACGAAACAATGCAAAAAATATTTTACAACTAGCTTTATGCCCGGCTTTGCCCGGGTGCGTATTAATAGAAAACTTTAGCTTCTCAGAAAATTCTAATAACAATTTAACGCAAAACTTGTTCATAAACAACGTTCTTAGTTTTACCTTCAGGCGCAAGAATAAATAAATTTAGTCTTGATGTAGTAGTTCTCTCTTGTTGTTCTTTTAAACGAAACTGACGCTGACTCACTGTCTCCGATTATCTTGATCTAGTTGCTCTATCTCTCAGATCTCTTAGACGAAACTCACGCTGCTCATTGCTTTCTAATGCTCTAGCCGTCATATCTCTAATGTGCACTGTCGCTAGTCTTCGATTTCTCTCCTCAGGACTCTCATTTTCACGTTTTCCAGCCGTTTTTTTGCCTTAGGATGAACTTGTCCTATTGCTTTCCGTTTGTTCGGAGACATTTTTGCAGAGTGGTAGCTAAATATACTTACAATTCAAAAGTTTATGTTTTTCTTAATCGTTGTTTCCGAGCCTCGAGGTAGAAAGGTTGATAAATCAGAAATAAATTACTTTCTCGCTTCAAAGGTTTATCTCTATCAGTCGAAAAGAAAAAAAAAAGCAGTTTAATTGTTTTTGACTTATTTCATGCTAAAATGAAATAGGTGAGCTTTGAAATGAAAATTCATTGTTTTAATTTTAATCTTTGTTGGAAAAAATGCTAATATTTAAATACCATAAATTTTATCAATTTATAACCTAAAGGCTCTTGTCGATTAAAAAAATAGGCCTAATAATAGGCTAGATTCCTATATAAAAGGGTCATTTTTTGACAAAAACTTGAATTTGAGCTTTTTAGATTTTTTAAAATTTCAAGACCCCGCCTATGAGAATTCTAGGGCATCAAAGAACCTCTGTGTCAAGTTTGATGAAAATCTGACGCAAACTGTGGATTTGTATAGAATACAAGTATACATACACTCATTTTTATATATATAGATGGCTAATTTTCTAAATATTGCTGATTTTAATATCATTTAGTGAATTTTTCGCAAAATATCGCCAATAGCACCAAGTTGAACCCAAATTCAAAAAATAATTTTTTTCGCCAAATTTGTCGCGAACTTGGCGTCAAACACTTGGCGACCAAAAGCTTGGCGACATATCGCCAAGTGGTCGCGCCAATTCATATCACTTGAGTTTGCATTAAAATTAACACTGATTTACCCCAAAAAAGGGGTAAAACACCCCCTTGGGAACATTCGATTGCAACCACAAGGGGAGGTGCACAACTAGACCATCCTCAGAGCCTACATACCAAGCTAGAAGTTTCTAAGGCATATAGTTTTTGAGTTATGCGAGACACATCTGCACATACATCCGCACATACGTACATACAGACGTCACGAGAAAACTCGTCGTAATTAACTCGGGGGTGGTTGAAAAGGATTTTTCGGCTGCTTATATGTCGGTAGGTACATATGTACGTGCTGATAGGTCGAAAAAACTACTGAACATTATTTCGGGGGTGAGCAAAATCAAAATTTAGACTCAAATTTGAGTGATTTTTTTTTCGCGATCACAATACTTCCTTTACTACGTAAAAGGAAGTAAAAACGCTAAATACATTGCAAAATCTGTTTTGATCGCCAAATCGTAAACTACGGTGAAATTAATACATAAGAACTTAATATTTAGTAAATAAGAGAATAAATAACCAAGAATACCAAGAATGAGTTCGTGTTTATTGCACCGTTATTTTCAACACGAATCATCGTAAAATTAAGCAAAACGCAAGCAAAAGTGTAATAATTCAAAATGCAGCAATGTATACTTCAAATCCAAAGACATGTGAAAAGAAAATGATTTAAAGGTATAAATTTGATAAACCTCCGAAAACTTTGATATAGCCCCCCCCCCCCCACCAAAAAAAAATACGCACGAAATCTGGCACTCCCCACGGATATTTTAGGGTTACTTTTTAGGATATTTTTTTACGTAGTAAGTCTTTGTATTTAGCGAGAATCCCTCTTGGCGACAAAAAAAAAAAAAAGGGGGGGGTTCGCAAAAAACAGGTATATTGCTTGGCGAGAAAAAAAAGCCGAAAACAATTTCCGATTTGGTGGAGTATTTCAAAGTAGTTCCGATTCAAAACCTTGAAATGACATTGTTCAGTATCTACTTAGTTGAAATCAGCTTGTTCTGGACATGTCTGTAAAAGAAGTCACAGCTTTCCGGGCTTCAGCTATTGCATGCGTTGCCACTTGTCCTGTCAGACACCGGAACACTGCGCACTGGATGTCCCACTCGGTCATAGTCCTCTTCCCCGTAAGATTCATCAGGTCCTTGGCTTCTCTGGCCACTTTATGGAATACGTCGAACGCCATGGAATCAATAACGGCCAATGCTTCTTCGGAGATGCTCGAGTTGGAATTTGAGGATATTCTGTGCAGTACTTGGCGGATGTAATCTCGGAAAGCAGCGTTATTCACGTATCTAATCTGTTGTCTTTTGCGCACTTCTTTTCTTTTTTGGAACGACATGATGCAAGTTTGCAGTTGTTGTTTGAAATTGAAATGGGCTATGCTTTGGTTGTCCTTACGTTTTAAATTTCAAAGTAGTATTGTTGCCACGCAAAATTTAATTTAAATGATCCCCATAAATCTATTTATGTTCAACTAGAGCCGCTATATAGACAGGCCGGTGCATCAAGATTAAGTTTAACCACTTTGGATCCAATTCCTTAACTTTTACTTTCAATTTTTCATTGTTGCGGAGTAAGATTACCAGAAAACAGTTTTGGCAAATTGCTAAGCTTTGCCAAATCCACGTGCCGCTAATCATTGCTCACAGTGAAAAATTACCAAAACGCGATTACTGGCCAGAAAAGACAACCACTCAAACACTTAAACTCGCGCTGGATCCAAAACCCCATTTGCACTGCGCAATAAGTGCACTTAGTCCATCAACGCACTTACGAGTTAAGCGCACTTATTTTGAATGCTGTTTGCACTGGAGAACTCACTTAAAGCGTAACTGTAAACCGCTACTTCGAGTAGAACGGCAAATTAACTGTAACTGTAATTACGAAGATTTAAATGCCTCGGCTGTGGCTCTGATTGACTGTGACTGTGATCCTTCATGCAGTTTTCTGTTGTCGAGAGGTAAACGTGCAAACTTTAAACGACAAATATTGGCGATGATTGGCGGGAAAAAGATCGCTATTGCCCTGTACAAGCTAGCCTCTTCAGCGGATTACAGGACTATAACCCACCTTTTTGGGTGTACAAAAGTCCACCGTTTGTGAATGTGTTCTGGAATTTGTGACTTTCTCGTGAAAAATTACTTGCTAGAAGTAATAAAATTTCCATCCACTCAAGAAGAGATGTCCACCGTTGTTGGACTGTTTGAAAGTGAATGGGGGTTTTCTCAATGCTGTGGAGATGTTGATAGTTCCCACATTGAAATAAAACCGCAGAGTTTTTGCGTGGCGGGGGGGGGGGTGCAGCATGTACCATTACATGGGCACCATTTGTACATGGTGGCGCAAAACTTTGAAGAGTAATATCCCAGTTTGAGTTTGACTGCAGGTTCCATTTTTGCGCTTAGCACGACAGTATAGTCAAGAGAAGGAAAACTAGACAGGAGGCGGATATAGCCTCTTCTAAAATTCGTAAAACAATTGTGTTTTCAACAAAATTGGCATAAAAGCTCAAAAAGTTTGAAATTGTTACATGAATGACAATTAATAAAGTTCTCTTATAGGAGACATTATGGTTTTGAAATGATATAAAATTTGACTTTTTATGATTTTTTTTTACTTTTTTTTCCAAGCAATGAAGTCACTGACTACAGTTATTTCTTTTATGCATATGAAAAAATCTTTTAGACAAAATAACAAATCACATGAAATTGAGTACTATTTATTTAGTAATGATTTTAAAACATTTCTTTGTTTCTTCATAATCACAATGACAATTGCATCATTTTCTAATGATTGTCTCATTAGCAAACAAATTTCCTTCGAATTTTCATCATATGTTTTCTGCATTTCGTTAAACTTCTGCAAGAGCTCCCCAAAAAAATCTGTTTTTTTTTTTTTTTTTCGTTCCTGCAGTCTTTTTCTTCGGCCTCTGAAAAGAATATACAAATCAAATCATGAAAATTACATAGTCTGTAAATAAAAATAGAACAAGAAATTGTAATGAAATTCACCCGTTTTAAGGTTACCAAATGTACTTATATTTTTTATTTTGTGTACCAAAGCAAACTACGAAAATTGGAGGTGATTATAGGGCTCAAGCTACTGAAAACTCTCATCATCTGTGTATCATGCATCACAACAACACGGTTCACCCTCTGATGAAAAATGTGGTACATACAACTTGAACAGCATCTAGTTCACCAGCATCTTTTTTTTTTTTGTACACTTCAACTTTCAGAATTATGTAGTTTGATTATTTCTGTATGTTTATTTTTCATCATTTTCTTTGTTTTTCAAAAAACTATTTCTAAAAATTCATTTGAGTTCCAGAAATTTATAGCTCATAAAATTATTCCATTCCCAAGACACACAAATTAAATTAGTGGCAGGTGATCATTTAATACCCACTTAATCCAAGAGATTTAATTATTTATATAACTTTAAAAAAATACTCTAAAGGTACGGTATAGTAAAAAGTAGAGAAACACCGAATATTCCGTACACCGCTTTTTCAGCAGATAAACCGAATAATCAGTTTGTGCAAATATTTTAAAACGATAGCTTGCGAAATCGGAGGAAAATGGGGTTCATGGTACCTCGAATTATTGAAAACTTGAATCATCCGTAAAATTCTTTTTAACCGACTTCAACAAAGGAGGAGGTTATACAATTCGTCGGAGAAATTTTTTTTTTTCGGTATGTTTCAAGATTACTCGAAGACGCCTGGACCGATTTCAAAAATTCTTTTTTTGTTAGAAAGGTCTTTCTTTCCGATTGGTCCCATCCTCTCGTGATCCGGGTTCGATAACGGGAACCTGCAGAAATCTTTCGAAAAAGAAATTGGGATCACAGTAATCGTAATAATGACCATTTTGATCGCCAGGCTTCTCTGGATTGCATAATGAAATTCCTTTCTGTGGTCTTTTTGAAAATTTTAAACCGAGTATCTTTCTATGTCCTGCTTTTTTCTCCTGAACTCCAACGAAATGACAGTCGTACCAGGTACTGATTGATTCGTAATATTTCAGGTTTTGTTAGTCTTAATTTACATAAGGTTTGATAAAGGAATTCTGAAGAAAGTGAGGAAAATCTCCAAATTTTTGCTCAAATTTAAATAGATTTGTCCCAAATGATTAAATAATATGAAAGCCATTGTTACAGAACGTGATTGATATGAAACAGTTTTTATAATTATCATGAAAATTTTGAATGAAGGCCTAACTGAAGCAAACATGACACTCATTAGCGGGCCACGTATGTAATACGTCGTGAAATTTTATGAACTGCGAGAATCTAATGTTGTTTCGAAATATAAATTAATTGAAAAGCCGTTAATATAGCCTTTAATTAAACTAGTCTACTTATATTAAAAACTGAGTATCTTTCTTTCTTTCTAACTATCTTTCTAACTATCTTTCTATGTCACGCTTCTTTCTCCCGAACGCCAATGAACTGATAGTCGAACCAGGTACCGATAGATAGGTAATTTTTCAGGCTGCATTAGTTTCAATCTATATAATTATACGATTTTAATTAACGAAGATATCAATTAATAAGTAGTCAAGTTTAAAGCGATTAAGCCTAATAAATGATTAAATATGAAATCCATTCTTGCAAACCGTCGTTGCTATGAAACAGTAATAACAATGATAATGAGAATTTTGAATGAAGGCAACTAAATCAAACACGAAACTCATAAGCGGGCCACTTACGTAGAATTTTTATCGCTAGCTACTTGTAATATTTTGAAACATTCATTTGTTGAAAAGCCATCTACTTATATTAAAAACTGAGTGTCTATGTCTGCTTTTTTTCTTTGAGCGAGCTGAACTTACTGAAACTCTCCTCACCATCTTGAAGGCGCGTAGCATCTCAATAATTCGAATGATTTTGTATATAGGAAAAAAGTAAAGGCGTGAAGCGCCTGTTAGCGAGCCGCCTTGGCGGGGAGTAGTTTCTTGAAAATTTCCTCACTACTTTAAAGGCACGAAGTGCCCGTGCAACGCCGGGCCACGTGCGTGGTATGTCTTGAAATCGAATGAACATTAAATTCTATCAAATAATATAACTTCAGAATGATGTAAAAGTTAGAGAGGGAGGACGTTATGCATCAACATGCCGCAGGAAGCTAATCTAGCTGCCCTGGCAGCTAGTACACAAATAAATACCGGAGAATAACGAGGATTATTTTTTAGTGTCAATCGTTCAAATTTTAGACGCGTTGATACTTTCTTTCCTTTTTTTTCCTTACATAGTTTATTTTATGAAGCATTTACTTAAGAAAATTAGGTGAAGTTTTGCAATGGAAACATTACCTTATTTCATATGTACATTTACACTAAAAAGAATAAAATAAAAATATTTTTGAAAAAAAAATTGAACCGACTTCGGAACTTCACTCAGCAAATGCTCCATAAAATATTTTTGGAAAAAAAAATTGAACCGACTTCGGAACTTTACTCGGCAAGTGCTCTAAAAAGTAAAAAATAATTTTATTCTTTGAACACCATCGACACTACATTTAAACATAAGTTTTGATGTCGGTGCAAAAACACTATATAGAATCATACGAAACTATAATTTAACTATATATATAAATTGCAATGAATCCAGGTTCTTTAATCGCATTCGCATACACTACATTGACAACCACATATTTATGTAATGGTACAAATATTCAGCTCTTAATTTTCAATGGTTTCTCTGAAAAATGTTGGCAAAATGTAGTTAAACATCATTTCACCTATAGTTTTTGCACCGACTTCAAAACTTATGTTTAAATGTAGTGTCGATGGTGTTCAAAGAATAAAATTATTTTTTACTTTTTAGAGCACTTGCCGAGTAAAGTTCCGAAGTCGGTTCAATTTTTTTTTCCAAAAATATTTTAGCAATAGAAACTTAACACTTTTTTTGGCGACAAAAGGATGTAAAACAAGGTTAATTTCAAGTTATTTTTCACATTATTTCCAAAGCATAATAAAGCAGTTATTAGTAAATTCCTTCTTTAGGGTCCGAGTTTGGCGATTTTTTTTCAAACTGTGGGCAGAATTAATAAATGGTTGCCAAAAAACCATAAATCTAAATTAGAAACTATAATTTAATGGTTGCCAGATTTAATAATTTATCGCCGGACCATAAACTAGGATTCATCCCAGTTATTAAAAAAAATTGGTGTGAACGCCACACTACTTCCTTTTACGTTTAAATTTCATAATAGATGCCTTAAGTGTTAAAATAGTGCCTTAAAGTGAACAAGATATCAATTCAAACATTTACACCCCCCCCCCCGTTTGTCACGAACCAATGCAAAATAATGTTTTACAATGACTCATTTTCTAAATATCGTTCATGTTAACATGATTCAGTTAATTTTTCACAAAATATCGCCAATAGCGCCAAATTGAATTTTTTTCATTCAACATCGGTAATTGTAAACAATTAATATCCTTGACGCTCATGAATGAATTTTGGAAATTATTCCTAATTTCAGAACAATTAATTTCATGGAAAAAAGTTACAGAGATGTATACATTAGATAAAATAAAAATATGAAAAATACTACTAACCTGTAACGCCGGGTGAGATTTTGGATTTTTTTGGAGATTTCTGCAGAAGTTCTATTGAATCCATAATTCTTCAGACTCTCCTCCATGCCTTATAAACCGATCTATTGCGTTTATTTTTTCACAATTTATCAATGCATTAATTGTGTAAGTTCAACAGGGCGAACGTTTCATCATCTGCCGAGTTGTTTACATTTCATAGCGGCAGCCATCTTTGAGTAAGAAATCGTAAAATGTCGCTCAACTTGAGCGACCTTAAGATGCGCTAAGTGAATGCGCAGTGGGTTGGAGGAAACTAAAGCTGCTTAATTTCAGCAGTGCAAATGGGGTATAAGTGGTGAAACTTAATCTTGATGCGCCGGCTCATCTATATAGGGGACTTAGGTTCAACCAACGCCTCCTAAATACTAAATGCCTATAACATTTGCTTCGCTACCGTCGAGATGGGTTCCACTTTAAACGCCACCTCGCGGCAATCCGATAATACCGTTGTTATTTTTTGATTGGTTCACTTTTAAATTTAAATTCAGAAATGAACCGATCGTTCATTTTTTGAAGAACTCCGGTAGATGGCAGTGTATCGTGAACCAATTGCATTTTGCAGCTATTGGCGATGGATCCAAACAATATTCGAATTAAATTTTTTGATTAGTTGATTTTTAAATTTAAATTTAGAAATGAACCAATCGTTAATTTCTCTTTCTCGAAGAATCTGGTAGATTGCAGTGTATCGTGAACCAGGGATGAAATTTTGCTCTGTGCTAAAAACCAGAAAGTTACAGGCATTTAGTAGTTAGGAGGCGTTGGTTCAACTCGCCCTAGGATGCGATCTATTTTATTTTAGAACATTTTCTACCTACGGTGCCGTGAACGGGAATGTTGAAAAATCACGTGGAAACGACTAAAACCAATGCCTCCTATATACTAAATGCCTACTACATTTGCTTCGCTACCGTCAACATTGGTTCCACCTTAAGCGCCACCTTGCAGTAATCCGATAATACCGTTGCTATTAGGGATGCGCCGATAAGCAAATTGGCCGATTACCGATTACCGATTAATCGGCGAATGATAATCGGCCGATTAATCGGCAGAGCCGATTAATGTTCGGGTTTATTATTTTTAATATTACCAATTTCACCCTCACTGTTTTTACCCTTTCTAATACAAATCCGATTTTTAAAAATGGTTACTTATTTGTTTTTGACAAAAGATTTGTTTTTCTCCATTTTTCCCATGTTAAATAATTTCAAAATTTTATCAACTTCCTTTGAAAATTGTTTAATATTTTTGTAAATAAAATTACATTAACACACCAGACACAATTGTTATTAAAACAAATGGGGGGGGGGGAGCTGTGATGAGTACTTTAATTTTGGGGTGTTTTTAATTTAAATTTCTTTTTCAACTATAGTAGTCATTTAATTCAAGACTTTTGTTCTTTGAAAATTATAGGTTATTTAAAAACAATAAGCTAAAGAGAAAAATATCGAGACATGAAAAATGTTACAACATTGTCTATAAGTGTAGATTTATTTAGAATAAGAATATTAAATTATTAAATCATTTAAATCAACTGAGAATCAACTTATTATTATTATTTTGTGTTTCATTCTTTGAATTATTTGTTTTGTTTTTACTCAATACGCTTTCGTAAAACGTGTAATTCTTGTGCTTGCAGAAAATCTTATTTATTTCTTGTTTATAAATTTATCCAACGTAATATTGTGTTCAAGCATCGTTGAATTAATTTTATTTAAAACATCTTCTCTTCCGGTTGATCAGCAAAATTTGACCGATTAGAAATGAAACAAATATTCATGTTTTTGAATTCCAACTTAAAATTTCAGGAATTTGCAGAGGGTTATCTTGTAATATTCCAATCAGTTTTACGTTTTCTATGAACTATTTGTTTTGTTTTTACTCTGTACACACTTTCATACTGCATGTTCTAGTAAGGATTTCAGAAAATTACAAATTGTTTACAGTTAATAAGACAATTTATCATAGTTTCTTCGTGTAGGTATACTTTAAAATAATATAAAAATTTTAAAAATTCGCCAATTAATCGGCAAGATTTTGCCGATTATTAATAATTGGCACAGTGGCCGATTATGGCCGATTAATCGGTACTGCCGATTAATCGGTGCATCCCTAGTTGCTATGGTGATAAATCCAAACAATATTCGAAATAAATTTTTTGATTGGTTAATTTTTAAATTTAAATTCAGAAATGAACCAATCGTTCATTTCTCTTTCTGGGAGAACTCCTGTAGATGGCTGTGCTTTGTAAACCAAGCACGAAATTTTGCTCTCTGCTAAAAAAAAACAGAAAGCAGCTGGCATTTAGTATTTAGGAGGCGTTGCTTATACCCGCTTAAAGTTTGTGAAAATCAAGTTTTAATTGCCGTTGCTTTTTTGTTCAAACGTGAAAAGTCGACTTCGACATTTCAATACGAAGAGAACTTAGCCATTGCTTAGCTCGATCTTTGCAGTTTTCGGGATTACGCTTAAATGTTTTGAAGGGGAAAACATGACTCTTTCTCCATTTTTTTTTTTAATTTTATTATTTACTGCACGAGCGTAGGCCGTGCGGATACTGCTAGTTATTCATAAAAAAATCTGAAGGCAAGCACTTCTAATCTAAAATTAATTTTTTGTACGAAGTACTTTTTGACGTTTGAATTTCTTTTTATCTGATGTAGAAAAATCAGAGGCTTCCAAAAAAATTTAAACTTACTTTTGCAAGCATTTTTTCTTTGTCCTCATATTAGAGAATTTTTGGAAAAATGTTGATTAAAACTGAAATTAATTTTTTATTATTAGTTAATTAATTAGATCATGGAATATTACATCGTCATCGAGTTGAAGTCGCATTCCAAATGTCAAAAGAATCCGATCACAGGAAGTGGGGTATTTTGGTTGACAACCCCGGAAAGATATCGCCAAGTTGTTTTGGGGTGAGGGAAGGGGTAATGACGTTTAAAATGACGCGTCGAATATTTGTAAAATTACTCTTTTTAAAAGTCTTTTCTTTATCAGCTAGTTTAAAAATTCGATCACAGCTGTTTTTCTTTTTTATTTAGTCATTTTACTGCTTTTTTTTTTTTTTTTTTTCAAATTTCAGCGAAATTATTTCTCATTTTCATGAGGGAAAGGCGCTGCTAATCTATAGACCTTTTTTTTTTTCGTAAGCTATACTTCAGGGCTTCCCAAGCTGCCGAGTTTTAGTCGGGGGTCCGAGGTGAATCACGAAAAAAAAAGGGTTTTAAAGCTTTAAAATTACTTTTTTGCTTTTGAAAACCAGAGGTTTCCTTTTCGAAGTATGCAGTTGCCCTTTATGCAACCTCCCCCCCCCCCTTTATTTTTCTTCTCTTCTTCCATTTAAATTTATCTTTATTTTTCACACGTATAAGTTATTTTTATTTTTATTTTTAAATTATATGTCATATGTGTATTTGAATGGTCATGTTTATGTCAAGAATCTGTTGTATGTCGAAATTTACTCAAAATTTTTGTTCAAAATATGTACTTTTGTTTTTTAAATAAATGTCCCAGAGACCCATACAAAACCGGTTAATCCAAGCAAATTGGAAGGTACGGGGTCTCTGGGGTGCTAAATGCTAAATGCCCTTTATGCCATACTCAACATTTTGAGACAGGTTGCTGCAAGATCATGCGGTCAAACCGTTTTCTGCTCTGACAAAATCATACTGTCGGTCATCATGTTTATATGAATATTTGATAGACATGTTAATATGAATGTTTGATAGACATGTTAATATGAATATTTGATTGACATGCTAATGTGGATATTTGATTGACGTAACTTCAAGCTAAGCCTTGGAAACTACCTTCCAAGGTACTTTTAAGACTTCAATTTCAAGAACTTTACCGGAGACGGTCCCCGAAACTTCACTCCCACATGAATTCACCGTTGATCGTATGGATTAGTGCTCTTACAACTATAATTTCGAAAAATTTCTGGGGAACAGTTACTGACCTCCACTTTCCTTAATATCATCAGGGTTAATCTACGTTTGAAATTGTAAATTTTAATTTTTAAAAATATCCGGGGATCTTTCCTTGCACCCTTTCGTTACCCAAATGGCAGATTCCTACGTTTATAACGCTTCCATTTCTAAAAAATTTGTGGAGCGCACGAATATCCCTCTTTCCTAACATAACCAAACTCTAAAAGTGCGTTTGAAAAGCTGTAATTTAGCAAATTGCAAGAAATTATTCATTGAAACTTCCATTAAAAATTAAAAAAAACCCGGCAGATTATCCCCATACCTCATTTAATCTAATTGTTAACAAAAAGATCTTTCAAAAGAGAATTTTTAAAGCAAGGATTTAGAAAAATCCCCTGATGTGCTGTCTTAGACCTATTGCTCCTCCTAATATGTCTAAAAAAGGCCTACTGGCGCGTTTTTAAGGCTCAAAATTTTAAAATTTTCTGGGGGTGGGTGCCCCAAAAACTGCTCTTACATCGGCACAAATCGTATAAAATTGCGTTTTTTTTTTTTTTTTTAAGGTACAGTATGCAAAAATTTATGCACTTAAACTAGGTTCATATTGCAAATGTAAAAGTGCAGTTTAACTTACGGTCTTTGTTACGAAAGATGTATTAGTAAATATCAACTTCTTTTTACTGACAAAAGATAAATGAATATTTATGACTGTAAAATTGAGATTACGAGCAAAATGCGCCATAATTCGTTTTTCTCCCGCTGAAGTAAAAGTCAAGAAATCTAGCCCAGGTCTGGTTTAAGTTAAATTTTCAACTTCATTTACTTTGAGGGGAGCGGGGGGGGGGGGGGGGGGGGGGGCAAACTGTTCACATTTGGTTGAGAAAAAATGAATCTCCCACGGGAGGAAAATCCTACATATGCTACTAGTTGATTTATTTAAAGTTAAATTTACTACGAACAAAAGTTATCTTTGCACTTTCTCTAACGACAGGGGTCCGCTCCGAACTTTGATTCATGAAAAGGGTCCGCTGCTTTAAAAGTTTGGGAAGCCCTGCTATACTTCATTCAAAATTTCTTTTTTTAAATTCGTTTCTTGCATTTCTGACTGTACTTGCATTCTTTCCCTTTTTATTTTATATGTTGTGCATTTTTTATCACTGGCGTAGATTTAACGTTTCGCATTTTTCATATTTTACCTCTGACACCTCTTTTTCCATCATTATTCACGAAATGTGGATACATTTATTAGTAACATTTGGGTGTGCCCTTTTTTAATTCCATGTGCTTCGCGTTTTATTTTAACTTCAGGGTCATTCCATAGAAATGTCAACCTCAACAGAAGAAAAAAAAAATAACGAAGTGAAAAAAATATAAAAAAAATAAGTAAATAAATAAATAAATAAAAATCATACAGCATAAGAAGTTTAAAAAAAATTGAAAAAGTGTTTTAATTATCACTAAGATTAGCTAATCTTATCAGTAAGATAAATAGTTTGTAGTGTGTTTACTGCTTGTTTTTCGATGGTTACGTTAGTCACGTTACGTTAGTCACACTCCATCTTGAGTAAAAGTGACATTTAAGACTGAAAAAAATAGGGATTTAATAAATATGTTTTATGTTTTTAAAAGTCAACTTTACACATTTTTCAAATACATCATTCAATTTTTAACACTTGCTTAACTTTGAGAAATTTTTGCCTCACAATATGAGCATTCATTTTCAGGGCTGCAAAAATGTTACGTTAGTCACACTGCCCTTTTGGTTGAAAAAATATCTGTTGTCCGTAATTTTGTAAAAATTCTTAGCAGACATGATACATAGAGACCATGCACATTGTAAACCCACCAGCGTAACTAAAAAATATTTTTTATCCCTTAAGTTACAAGTAAAAACAGTTACAAAATCAGCTCTGAATGTTACGTTAGTCACTATGGAATTACCCTTCATGCAAAAAAAGTCCCTTATGCCAAAAATCAAATGTGGGGGCATTGGTGCAAAATATCAAGATATTTTAGATCGATTTCAAAAGGAACAAAACTTAATTTCAAAATAGTAATGAATTTAATTGTAAAAATGAAGTCAAATTGTAACATCAGTCACCGTGGAATGACCCAAAGGGTAATTAGCACAAAATTGAGCTGTGGTACTTTCGTAGTCAGTTTGCAAAAGTACTCCAACTCAATTCCGAGGAAATCACTCTTTCATGTTACCCGAAAAGAGGGAAACATTTTTGTGGTGTATCGAACTAACGTGTTAACATCATCGCAATCGGTGGTGACGTCATAGCTGATGTCACCAGAGAACGAACTGCTCAGGCGGTTCACCAGAGACTACAGAGAGAACGCCCCAGGTCAAGTGCGTGTACGCATGGCGACATACTGGAAGAATTGTAATGTAAATAATTGTATATACATCTTTTGTATAGTTTATAGATAATCAAATGAATAATCCACAGTTATGCTTGAAACCACCTACATACATACCCAAGTAAAAGTTATGCATAAAAAGACAAAACAGTTTTTAAAGTCAAAGCTCAACTTTCCAGAGGAGCATTTGAGTGCCTTTTTGTTGTCGTAAAAAAAGATTTCTGGATAAAGTGGCTCGACTAAACTAAAAGTACCCTCTAGCGACTGGCGACTAATTAAAATTTTGAATTTTCAGGTCTACATCTTTATCTGCCAAAAATCTTCTAATGTGGCTCTCATCTTTACCATTCATTCCCCAGGTGCAGATCCTTTTGAATCTTTGCTAATTCGCTTCCAATGCTATGGTGCGGAGCAGTTAGGTTGCTGCAAAGACTTTATTGACGGGTATCCTGAATTTTCGTGGTCTTACAACAAGATGACCAGAGCAGATACCTTCATCTACCTGTTTACCCCCGAAAATCCTGAGGTTCCGGAGTTGTGGCACAAATGCGAGGGTCTGTTGCCACCAGGAAGCAAATTCAATCCAAGCTGCCCAACGGAATTCGTTATTCCCGGATGGCTTACTGGTACTTGTAATGTCGGCATAACACGAGCAAGTAAACTTTTTTTTTTAAGGAAAATTTCAACTGTCGATAAAAATAGAAATTTCGTAAAGTCTGCACAATCTTACTTAAACCTTTATGCCCCGATGGTACTCACAAGTCCCGCTTTCATAGTTAAGTATTATGAATTCTAAATGGCTGGAATCATGTTGATGCTTTTAAATACCACTCCGTGTACTTTACCAAAATTCAAACAATCTTGAATTAGTAAGTTCATATATTTCTGAGCCGGCCACCTTGTCTAGTGGTCAGAGCAGTCTGCCACGGATGGTGTGGTCCCGGGTTCGAGTCCCGGCTTGGGCATGGATGTGCTTTCTCTCTCCTGTCCTTGTCCTTTCTTTGTGTGAATGTGTTGTGCTGTGAAAGGTTGCCTACCCTATAAACGGGTACCTATGGCATGCGTGTACTGTGGAAGTCGGACTTCACACCAAATTACGGTACAGTTGGAAAAGTGAAGCAGCGCATCGCAAATTGCCAGCTGGCTGGCACACGACAAAAAAAAAAAAAAAAAAACTAGCTGTCGTGGCCGTCACGAAACTTTCTTCTATATCTATCATATGAATTCCAGTTACAAAATAAAATACGTACTCGCCCGAATAATTGGAGACAGCTCCGATTTCCCAATTATCGTAATAACCCTGCAAATGCAGAATCAATGAGCGAAATTGGAAATCATTGCAAAAGCCTTGTTTAGATTAATTGCAAACATTTTATTTGTTAGTAAAAAGAAATTGGCAACAGTTAAAAATTTCAAATCATTGAAAGTTTTCAGCTGTTTTGATAATTAAATAGCGTGAAAGCGATTTTTTAATGAACTAATTTTTCGCATTGTTGACTAAGCGCAAAAATCACCCCACCCTCTCCCTGTGGCGATTGGCGCCAAAATTTAATCGATGCTTGCTTCCATATTGGGTTAGTGTTATTCCGAATTTCATTCAAATCTGAGTAATATTTCTCGAGATACAGTAGGTGCAATGACAAAATAAGCACTTTTGATTGCTCCACCCCCCTTTGAGATATTGACACACAAATTGAATCATCACTTGCACTCAATACGGTCTACCTATGGACCAATTTTCGTTTGATTCCGCCTGTTACTTCCTGAGATATAGCAATCACCCCCGCGCAGAACACGTGCGATTGCTCCACCCCACTCCCCCCCTCTTCGAGGAATTCGCTAAACAAAGTCAGGTGCAACAGTTCACATGGTGGTACATATGTGTAAAAATTTTTGTTCGATTTCATGCAGTAGTTTTTGCTCCAGCGCGGCCACAAAAACTGGTTACACACATACTGACTCACACACACACACACAGACAGACACACACACAGACAGACATTTTCCAAAAATGGTCGAAATGGACTCAGCGCACCTCAAAACGTGCAAATCCGTCAAAATTCGACATTCGAAAATTTTCACGAAACCAATACTTTCTTTTATATATTAGATAGAAAAGAAAGTAAAAAACATGTTTCCGAAGCTCTTTTATACAGATGCGGCTACTCAACGCTAGCAGCAAAAATAAAAACATTTCCGGTTATTAACCCATTAATGCCTAGCTTCCCCTTTTAGGGACGGTCCAAAAAAGGGTCTGAATTTCCCCAAAATGAACATTTCAACCAAATAATAGTGTTCAATCAGTACCTTGGTATTGTTTCAATTCGTTATTAACAAATTGCAGCACATAACCATTGTAAAGTGTGTTCTGTAGCCGTTTTAATATGATCTTTATCAAAAATGACATCGTTCACAATGTCAAGAGAAAAAGCTAAGTATTCAAAGTTATTCCCAGCTTCCCAGTTTATGTTCATTGCTGATTTTATTTCTTCTTGTAAAATGTCTTTTTAAATATTTTATCGTAGGCAGAAAAAAAATTTAGTAAAAAATGTATGTACCCTCTGGGGTCTATCGTAACTTTTAAGGGGCGATTTTTCTTTCCTTAATAAAAAAATTATTTTTTACATAAATTTTTTTTAATTATTTTTCCTGTCCATTAAACACTGTTTGTAACCAGTATACAAAATACGGTTGGAAAAAAAAAATGTCAGGCATTAATGAGTTAAAACGTATGAAGAAAGGCTGTGCTGTGGTCCAATGTCTGCCAAGAAATGAAAAAAGTGCTTAAGAAATTCGAAGAAACAGGTTCTTTGGAAGTGAAATTCGGTAAAGTGAAAAACAGGGGGCTTGCAAAAAATAGGAAAAGCGTTTAAAGTTGATTGCTGTGACCGTAAAGCTGAAATTTTGCCTGCTAAGGCTGGGTTAACAGTTTTTTTTTATAAGTAAAAACCTGAAAGTTTGCATCAAAATCATGCTTTAAAGGCACCCTAAAAAAGCAAGCCTTTAAAGCTAGAAAAAAGAAATTCGTAACATATGAGGAAAAGTCTGTAATCGGATCATTATTTTATGCCTATCATTCTATCTTAAGAGGGTTCATGTACTTAACACTAGAACCGCGGAAGGGGTTAATTTGACCCAAAGCGAAGTTCAATTTACCACCACGCGAAAAGTATGAATCGAAGAAACAATTCCTTTTATGACTTTTAATTATTTGAGGAGAAGAGTGTTTTTCCAGATTTAAAATTTTTTCGCATTATTATTTTTTTAGTTATTAGCACTTATACCTAGAACCGCGGTGAGGGTCAATATGACCCTCGAGAAATATTGAAGCACTAATGACTAAAAACGTACATTTTCTGGTCAGCAACTGTAACATATTTCTTCCTCACCTAAGAATTTCTGAAATGGAATACATAGGCAGTAATTTAGCAGGAGAGGGGTTGGGGGGGGGGGCAATAGCCCCTCCCCTCCAAATTTGAAGAATTTATGTTTTTACATATAATTCGGTGTTGTTTTCAGATAAAATTTGTGTTCAGCACGCACCCAATTCCCCCCTTGAAAAATTAGAAATGGTGGGCGGGGGGGGGGGGGCCTAGCCAATTCCCTTGGGCTGAAACATAAGCATTTTGATCGGTGGTTTTGAGCATTATGATTGGTTTGAAACTCAGGCTACGTTTGAACGCGATAAAAAAATTACAAGGGAAATATTTTATTCTGTTATATAAGAAATACTTCCGTAATCAGACTGTCCAGGAAGCTATAAAATATTCAAAACAATTATCTATGAAGTATTTAGAAGGTCATGGTAATGATGAAACTGTTTTACTTTTGAGAAGTTGAAAGTAAAGATTACTGGTGATGCCCTTGTAAACGCTGTTCTTTCTCATCGCAGAAATTATGAAAACATATTGAACTTAAAAAAAAATGATTCGGGAAAAAATACACGTACGGATAGAAATTTTAAAATTAAAACAACAATAACATTTAAAGTGAGAAAATAGTAATTTGACAAATAGGTGAGAGTTTTGAACTTCTTTCACATTGGAACAAAATATACGATTTTTGAAGGAAGAAGGGGCCAACACCCAATACTAAACGCAGTATTATCAACAACAGTCCTTTACGTGTTTTTATTCTTGTTATAAAGAAATTGATATTGAAGTACATAAAGAAATGCACGGAAGATGAAACATATCGGCTGCTAAATATCATTGAAGTAAAGCGAAAAGACGTAACGTAAGAGCACACGCACCATAAATCACTGATCTGGAGTACTACTAAGTAACATTGGAAGAAATAAATATTTTCATATCAATTTTGACATACTTAAAATATTTCTTGCAAAAAACCTCCATTTTCATAGTTTGGGGCCAAAGGAATTCAGATCATATTTTTTCCAGAATGCATTGCTAAGAAACTAAGTTCATGGAATAATGAGCTTTTTACGCTTTGACATAAAATAGGAGCAACTTTTACGTAATATTTTGCACCTTGATGGCAATCTATTATTTGGTTTTATGTAAAACTATAACTGAAAAATTTGTTTGTAGGCACCACTTCAAGACTTGATTGGAAAATCATGAGAAAATTTTGTTCTTGCTCATTAAAAATAAACTAATAAATATAAGTAGCAAACTCTAGTGTGTCACGCAACAAATGGAAACGACAGACAACTGCAAATTAAATGGAAACAAGACAGATTCCAAAGTCAAATTGTAAAAATAAAACTGTAAACATCTGTTCAAAGTACCTAGTTATTATTTGTGCAAAGCATACAAAGCATACTTTTACGTTTTATTCACAACTCATTCTGTAAACTGTCGATTATTTTTTAAACTATAACTAACTGAGAAAACTTATTATTAATGTTTTTAAATATAGCTTAACATATTGAACTACTTACTCTATTTTCCCATTTAAAATAGCAAATGTATGTATATTTTGTTGGATATACGTTTTTATACTCAAAGTAATAAAAATTTTAAAAATACGATATTGTAATAAAAAAACCGTTGATAACTGTTGTTTTATACAAATAATTTAACTAGAATTCTAAGAAATATTAATTATTACTCTTTTAAAAAATATTTCAATTAGCTGAACTAAGCGTTTGCGCTTATTTCATTAAATTACTAGCTGGGGTCAAAATGACCCCTTCCGCGGTTCTAGGTATATCGAAATTCATGCGCTTCTAGTGTTAATATGTAAATGTTTATGTTTCTGGAGTGTAAGATTTTACTGACATTTGCAGGAAGTGAAGAATGAATTGCTCAAGAAAGGATGCTACAACGTTATTCTCGTGGACTACATGTGGGCAAACTCCCTCGATTACGTGGAAGCATCTCGGAATTTGCACATAGTAGCTGATCAGATAGCTGAAGTCATCAGAATTCTGAAGGTAATGTTTGTAACATGTTGAAAAATAGGGGAGACCGGGGCTATTTGGCATAAGGGGTACGTTGGCACTGTGCCCTTATTTTCTAGTACACAGTTCCCACAGCACTACCGTCGTGATGAGACATACTCGTTGACTTTCTGCGTCATCTACAACAGTTTTAGTGTCTTGCTAGCGTGCGTTCGAAGAATATGGATTTTTTTGTGTTTTTCTTCCTGGTGAGTGTTTTTTTTTTCGATTTGCTTTTCGTTTTTCAGTACCCTTAAAATGTTTGTTCAAGTACTCCAAGTTTATGGTGGATACAGTGACTAATAGCCTGGGGATTGATGCAGTCAACTGTATTCCCAGTCGTTTGTATTCTGGGCAGGGCCGCCGTGTTTTCCAGAAAATGCCTTTGGGGCTAGTTGGCAGAATGAGCTTGGGATATCTTGTCATAGTCCAGCGATCTATGACAACTTACTCGACCTTGATGTTGGCGGGACATCGCATAGTTATAGATACTTACACAGACCTACTTGCTGTCCCTTCTTCTAGCACGGGTAATGATGGTGCTAAAAATGTTCCTACTACTGGTTAGGGGTAGTACTAGTGTTAAAAATGCCCCTATCGCTGCGTTGCAAGGAGTGAACCTTCAATCCTCTCTAGTGCAACCTGCTCCCCCGAAACATGTCGACTTGTGACCTCTGAAAATATTCATCCTTTTCTAAAAGCAGTTCTACGAAAACGGACAATCAGAGGAAAAAAGAAGAAGCACTGTACAATTTGAAATGACATTCCAGTTGAAAATGAACTGGCAAAAGAAAAAGCTGAGAAAACAAAATAAAGCACTTTACGTTGAAGGGACAACGAAAGAAAACAAAAACCACGACAACGAAATCAAAGAATATTGCAAAGAAACGTTCAAAGCAGGAAGATATTAGTAGCACTGAAACCGAAGAGCCTTTCCCTGATGTTATACCGTATGCTGTTATTGAGGATAGGTATGATTTCTTGTTACCTCAGTACAATAATGAGAATAAAGATGAGCTATTTCTACTGGATCTGGTCTGTCCCAACCTTCCTACACAACCCCCACCTGCAGATGAGACAGCATTAAATGCTGCAGTTGGAGCTGATTAGGTGAGTATAGGGTAGTGAAGTATGGTGCCCGCAAAAAGTTTGTGCAAATACTTAAAGTCGATAACGAAGACTTTTCAGTCTCCACTATGGAGAAAACTACAAAGTATTGGTAGTGACCAGAGCCACCCCACGCAATCAGGTACCCCAACACCAAAGTTCTGAGGAATATTACCTCTCCATTCAGATGAATAAGAACCAATATTTTGCAGTTGACATGAAACATTTATTGTAACCTACCTACAATGCTCATACATGTTATTTAAAACTTTGTTTTGACATATTACCTTATAATCTATTTAAATAAATATTTAAAAAATTAAAAATGTTATATTGTTGTAAATTTATCATTTCAAACTATATTATGCCAACTAACCCCGACTCCGGGGTGCCCCGGCCGGGGCACTGTTGAGGAGACTTCGAAAAATTATTTTTCACGAGTTTCGCGGTAAATTTCAGGTGATGTTCCTAGTAGTTTTTTGTAGCCAAGATGTTACCCTATCAGAGGCATAAACTACTTTTACCATAAGTACAACAGAAAAAATTAGAAAAATTGAGAAGTAAAAACTATGCCTAATAGCCACTGTCTCCCCTACTTTTTTTTAAATTTCACACTTTCGACATTGATTATTGTTGTTGTTTTAAAGTGCAGATATATTTGATATCGTTATTCAGAAGTTACTTTTATCAAAAGCAACTTCTGCCACTTAATTAATTTTTTTTACTTTAAATAAAATTTAAATCGGGCAAAAAAATTAGAAATGGAGTCACTGTTACAAATAGCCCCAGTAAAATACAGTGAATCTCCAGTACTTCACGAAACTCAGAAACATTTATGTCTTCACTGGTTGGTTTAATAATGATTCCAATGGACAAAATCTCTCTAACTTGACAGAAATTTACAGGAACCTCTATAAGTCCACATCCATTTGCTATTTTAGTCCACTTTTCATAACTAATATTCTTTCATATTGACTATTTTCTGAAAGTTTTACATTGCAGTTTCACTGTTAGACAATCCATTTTTTTTTTTTTTTTTGAAGGAGCTCTTTTAAAGGGTTGGAGCATTGTACTAAGAGAAAGAAGGCACCACAATACTGTTTCTCATACACGTGGCAGCAGGACTTTTTTTAAAAAATATATCTTGCTCATAATGACTCTCTTATCATTTCAAAAATAATAGATTTGTTCCTCAAAAGGTTTTCCAAATTATGCAATTTATTTTGTTTTGTATATTTAAAAAAATCTGGTATGGGTTCCACACTACTTCCTTTTACGTGTAAATTTCTTTGTAGTGTTAAAATAGTGCTAGGAGTGAGCAAGATAGCAATTCGAACATTTACAGCCCTAGTTTGCCACGAAACAATGCAAATGATTCATTTTCTAAATACCGCCCATTTTAACATCATTCAGTGGATTTTTCGCAAAATATCGCCAATAGCGCCAAATTGAATCCAAATTCAAACAAATATTTTTTTTTTCGCTTAATTTGTCGCCAAGTTGGCGTCAAAGAGTTGGCGACCAAAAACTTGGCGATATATCGCCAAGTGGTCATGCCAATTCATCTGCATTGAAATTAACACTGATTTACCCCCCCCCCCAAAAAAAAAAGGTAAAACACCTCCTTGGGAGCATACGAATGCAACCACAAAGGGAGGTTCACAACCAGTGGCGTACATAGCGCCCCCGCAACCCCCGCGGCGCGGTGGGGCGCAAGAGGTTTGAGTTCGCCTGATCCAGAAAAATAGCACTAAAGGTTACACGGGAAAAATATTTTTTATACTTTAAAGGGGGGGGGGGCAATCTTACAATTCTTGCTGGGAAGCGCACCTTAGTCTATGTACGCTACTGTGAACAACTAGACCCCCCTCAAAACCTACATACCAAACTAGAAGCTTCTACGGCATATAGTTTTTGAGTTATGCGACACACATACATACGTACATACAGGCGTCACGAGAAAACTCGTCGTAACTAACTCGGGGGTGGTCGAAAATGATTTTTCAGCTGGTTATATGTTGGCAGGTACTTATGCACTTGCTGACAGGTCGAAAAAACGACTCAACATTCATTCAGGGGTGAGCAAAATCAAAATTTTGACCCAAATTTGAAGAAAAAAATTTTTGCGATCACAATACTTCCTTTACTACGTAAAAGGAAGTAAAAAGGAAAGAAAAGAAATAAAAAATCATTTGCTGGAGCTTATTTTTATAATGTAAATGGACTAGTGAAAAATAGTGAATAGGCGATACAAAAAACTATAAGAATTGAAATCACAGAACCTCGATTGCTTAGTTCGACACATTTTTGTGGCCTCTTGAGGTGTCAAATTATCAAGGATCCACTGTATAAATTTCCATAATAAACACCCCAATGTTTTTTTTTCTCCCATTACAGAGACGATTTAATCTTACCCCAGAAGATTTCACCTGCACTGGTCATAGTTTTGGCGCACAAACTTGCGGTTTGATTGGTTATCGGGAACACATCTCAACCATTAATGGTAAGTAAAAATCAAATATTAATCTGACCCAAGTAGCACACTTCGTTTTTTAAAGGTTGTAAAATGGTTACTAACGTTGTAACAACCGCTTAAAAACGTTTATAAAACGTTTAAAGGTTATTTGTGCTACCTGGGGATTTTATGCTCACGGTTCAAGTCAAGGCTCAATTTCTAACGAAACAGTTGTTGGAGACGTACAGTTCTCAAAACTTTGTGCCGTGCGTTAGTAGCCTGAGTGTCATCTAATGAGAAGAAATTCATATAAAAGTCAGACAAAAGTAAAAGCTTAGCTCCATGCAAATTACGCTCTGGATATGTTAAAACTGCAACTTTACTGACACAATATCACTGTTTCAATTAATTCTCATTTTGTGCTACTTATTTTTTAAACTATTATACTGGTGCAATTAAAATTTACTTGTGGTTCCATTAAATACAAATAAATCAAAGAATTCGATTTGCGTTACATAAACTACAAATTATTGCTTTAGAAAAACGTGGGAAACTAAAACATTGCGTTACTGCATATTTAACCCTACACTGCATAGCGTTGCCAATTGGCTACATGGACTATTTTTCCTTTTGATCATGCATAAGGCAATTCAAGCATAAAAAGCAAGTTTTAGGTATCTTTAAAGTAAATATAACCATCTATCCTCAAAATTCATTTTTTAAAAATGTGTTTCAGTGTTTCCTTCTTACACTAAAATACATATATATGTCTTTCAAAGAACAAAAAATCATGCAGTGTAGGGTTAAGGCTTGCTGGAGAAAATTGATGTTCAAATGATAATTTAATAATAATTTGGAGGATTCTATCCTAAATAAACAGACATATATGATAATAGTGGACAATAGTGGTGATTATAGAAGATTAAAAGAGAGAATAGTTCAAGTTTACCAAAACATAATATAGCACAAATTCTTCTCATCGAGCCTTTCAAAAGTTTTAAAAAATCCCTCGAAAGTAAAAATGCAACACAAAAACATTTTTTTTATTCTAGGGCTTGATCCTGCTGGAGGCGTTTTCACCAAAAATACGCCCCTCGCACAACGCCTCGATGCAAGTGATGCAGATTGCGTTCAAGTGGTGCACACTGACGCAGGGCAGTGCTTTCCAAGTCGTAAGTAAATAAAACGCTTTTGTTTTCTTGAGTA
This sequence comes from Uloborus plumipes, assembly GCA_038373865.1. Lineage (NCBI taxonomy): Eukaryota > Metazoa > Arthropoda > Arachnida > Araneae > Uloboridae > Uloborus > Uloborus plumipes. The sequence continues at coordinate 51,525 of JAXGGA010005590.1, forward strand.
ATGACGAATTACTATTTATTTATTTTTTTTTTTTACCGCAGTTGTCGTGTGGTTCTTTTTTTAGATTCGGATGGGCGGACGGTGCTCTACTTCCGCTGACGTCCACTATTTTATTTGCAGAAATATTTTTTTTTTTTTTTTTAATTTTCGTCCTATTTTTTAACTTTGTAATGATATCATGGATAAGAATTTAAAAAACAAATACCGACTACTTCTGGTGAAAAATTAATTGCGCATCTGGCCAAAATGCATAGAACTATTTGCGAGAAGAGAACTTCGCTCTTAAAATAAATGTATATCCATTTTATTGAAATTTACCTTTTGTATATACAGGGTGTTCATAGTCAAGTGTCATGACCTCTAATTCCTCAACTGTTCGTCCTAGATGCATACTTCCAATTGCAAATTTGCTCAAAATGAGGTAGAGAGTCAAAATATTGAAAGTTTGAAGCGAAAAAATAATTCAGTCAAAAAATACGAAATCTAACTTTTTATTGGGACTCCGGGTCCCCAAACTTATATTTAGGGAAAGAATCTCCATTGAAAAATAATACTAACACAAAAAAATGACATTTGTGCGATCAAAATTTGCGGAGATATTCAAGTTTTGAATGCGCAGAGCCCGTAAACAAATTGACAAAAGAAAATTTTCGCCCTGCCAGAGGAATAACGAGCTTTTAGATTAGGGACGATAATGAAATTTGTTTCGTCCATGTCAGAAAACATTCGTTTCTCATTGTATTCAAAAATAAATACAGATGATACAAGACTACAAAACATAACAAGACAAGGTAAATTATTATACAATTTTATACAAAGATATTAAACACACGAAATATGTAGAATCTAAGAAATAATATACATTGCGATTACATTGTCCGTAAAGCAACACCATTTCTACATACTGTTCCGTAGTGTACATCGTAACTTCAAGCCTTAACGAAATGCATCTAGTTAAGCCGATTTTATTCTGCAGTGAAAGGATTACGTTATTTCAAGCAATCACTATACAGTCGGTAAATTTATATTCGCGAATTCAGCAAGACATTTTCATTCTTTCTTATTCAATTTTTTTCGTATTTTAATTCCCATGTTAAATAACTTTTACAGTTAAATATATTTCAGGAAAATAAAGAATATTTTGTAAAATAAAAAAGAACTCTGAATGGTGCGAATTTCGCGTGTATATGGCCCCCAAAATCACTTAAAATAACGCTAGTGTAAAGTGGTATAAGTCATAAAGTTTCATGTTTCATTTCTCCATGGATTTTGATCGCACAAATGTCATTTTTTTTGTGTTAGTATTATTTTTCAATGGAGATTATTTCTCTAAATATAAGTTTGGGGGCCCGGAGCCCCTATAAAAAGTTAATTTTTTTATTTCTTAACCAATTATTTTTTTTCGCTTCAAACTTTCCATATCTTAACTCTCCTCCTCATTTCGAGCAATTTTGCAAATGGAAGTATACATCTAGGACGAACGGTTGAGGAAATAAAGGTCATGACAGTTAACTTGGAACACCCTGTATGTCCGTTGAATAGACATTCTTGATTGTCCTATTGGTGGATTATGTCGTCACCGTCAAACAATGTCGTCAGTGATGACGTTATCACTACCTGAGACACCGTAGGTGGTGAATGTAGCAGCCGCAGTCACATTAGTCTTAAAGTGAATGATGATACAGTGGCCAATCTACAAGTACTAGATTAGTCCAAAAATAATAGCCTAAATAGGAAGAAAAAAATACAGAGAGAAATATAGATATATATGTGTGTGTGTGTGTGTAATGTGCATTTTTATACATATTCATATGAATATGTCGGAGTTTATATTTTATGCATATGCACGTACGTAAATCGTGAATAAAAAAAAGGAAAACCAATAATAATTAAAAGCACAGTTACGTATCTTATACATGATTTCTTTAACTTACCTTTTTCAGTTGGGTGCAATTTTTCCTGTGGCACAGTTGATATTTGGCCCAACGGAGGTCTGATACAAAAAGGCCAAGCTGAGGAAATACTCGAAGATTTATTGAAGCAAGATTTCGTTTTTGGTAAGAAGCTGAAAAATAAAAAATATATATATTTTAGCACTTTTGCTTTAATAGGATTTTTCATGTTAATTTACAGCTTGTTCATTATTTGGCTGGTTATTTTACTTATGGGGCTTTCAGTCGTGTTTCTAAGTTATTTAAAAAGTCCAAATATAATATATGGTTCAGCCAAATAAGGAGTTTCAATATGAATTTGACCAAACCAATGGGCATAATAAATAACGTGAAAAATAGTCGTGAAGATTAGAAATATGCTATGACGCAACTATTATTGAAAGGAACATGATGCAAAAATTGCTTGGATTACTCTGCCTTGAATGGCAGATTAGTGTTTTGACGTATCCGTTTTTAATTTAAGAAAACGTTTAATCTTGTTTAATAGCTCGTTTCGTTTTAAAATAAATATTTTATTTTGAAATTTAGCAATATTATTTAGACACCCTTCGATAAGATGAGAAACAAGTTATTTGAATAACTTTAATTAGTTTGGTGGAAACTTTAAACACGCGCCAAATGCTCCACCTTTTTTATTTGGCGGAAATTTATGTGTAGGTTGGCCTCATGGAATGGTTTTACCTCCAAAATGTTTGAAATATCCTCAGGACAACGCTTCTATAGTTTACATGTGTGAAAGGGCGGTTCCAGAACTTATTCAAGGGAGGGGCGGTTGATTTTTATTAGTTACTTTTTACTATGCATACTGGTTTATAAATATTGATCAAATAAGTTTCGAACTTCAATTTCGAAACATTTTCGAGGGAAAGCCCAAATTTCTTTCATTCAACCTCACTATAACTTGTCTAAAATTCCGTTTTTTGAGCTTCAATGTTGAAAATTTACTGGATGAGACCCTCAAGGGAGGGATGATCGCCCCCATCGCCTCTCCCTTGTATCCGCCCCCGCAGGTGTGTAACCGACAAGAAAAACGGGTAATCTAACCAGGAAATTTGTTGCTATAATACAATAGCAAATTGTTGCTATTAGTTTACTTCTCGAGTAGGTACTACTTTCGGTACTGATCTGTTAGCTAGGCACAAGCAAACAAAAATTGCCACAAGGTTATCAGACAAAGGGAATGACAAATCTGTCAACGGAACAAAAGTACGCTTAACGGTACACGAATACGGTTCTAACACAGACTAAAAATGAATAGACCGCACATCTCCGGATGAAACAGTGGATGTCAGTAGCGCTAAGATATATCACGTGACCTACAACGAAATGCTCTTTTTCTCTCTGACTATCTGGCGCGTTAAAAGTTTTGGCGATCATTTGCAAGCTGTTGGTAGGCAAATGCTTTCTTGCGCTTTCCGATCGCTCGATCATGATCATTCCGATAGCTTCGCGAGACATTTGTTTATTTGCTGCTTGCAAGTTCCATCTCCGACAAACAATCCATGGCACGAAGCAGAAAAATAGAATTTTCTACTTGTTTCAAATTAGGTTTCAAAAGTTTTTTTTTCTTTTTTTCGGGGGGGGGGGGGGAATGCACCAAGTAAGTTTCAAAAAAGCGATTTCAAGACTTAAACTTTGAAGGTTTTGAGCGATATTTAAAAAGAGCAACATTTATCAAAAATCCAGGGTGATATGCATTACTGTTTGAAAACAGGCAACATGCCGGAACTCTCTCCCCCCCCCCCCACACACACAGAGATAAAAATTCTGACGGATCTTATACCAGCATTTGTCAAAGGGTGTTTTTATTTTAACACAAGCATCTATTTCCTTTTAATCTTCGCAAAATATACCACTTTCATTAAAATCCTTAATGAACATGTACTTCGAAAAGAAAAAATTTGCTCAAATATTAGTCCTTAAAATTTTTTTTAGAATATTAATTTGTATGTAGTATTCATAACGATATCCCACGAGAAAGGGACACTTCTCAAAATAGTTTTGAAATCCTCTCTCGATCTGTAATAAATACTAAAATTGGCTAAACTTTCATCAGGTGGTAGGCACTGGCCCCCATATGGGGGGGGAGGCGGGGGGGGGGTGGCTCAAGCCCTCTCTTAGAAACTAGAATTCTCTAACTTTTAGTACAATTTGTTCAAAAAAAAATCATAACTTTTTCAACCATCAATCAATAAGTAACTAAAAAGGCCAAAATTAAATAATTTTAATCTTCACTGAAACTTCTTTACAGGAACAAAATATCCTGCTAAGCTGTTGGAAAACTATATGAGACTCTCCCCCCCCCCCCGCTCGAAATTGCGAGAAATAATCGTTAAAAAAGCCGTTGCTTTACGTATGTACAAACAATTGATAATTAGTTACACATAGTTCAGTAGAGAATGAATAAAAAAACATCATAAGTAGGGGAGGTGATTTTTAAAAAATGCAATTTTTGAAACATGCCCTATCATTCTGCTTGTGCGGTATAAGGTCGTACCGACAGATGAATAGCGCAAAAAGGTCGAATTACGAAAAATAGAGTATTTCACTTTTGTTGCAACTTTTTCCAGAAAGAAAGGGCAAATACTTCTAATTGAATAAAATGTTTAAATGGTAATTTAATGGCATTTAAATCAAGGCTTTACATTCCCCACAAACTATGCAAAAACATTAATTTGTAGAACTTATTGAATTCACAAATTTACACTATCGATGAGGATATGGATTTCTATACATCCTGTGTGATCAAAGATAGCAAGCGAAAACGCTCAACGAAAATTGTTAATTTTGTTCATAAAATGTTACTCGCCAAAAAAGTGATAAAAATCTTTCTAACTCTATTTTTAACAATTAAAGCAAGAGTTTTGAAAATAACTGAGATATTATTACAGACTAAACTTACCTGTGGAATGTTATTGGTCCTCCCTTGACCGATTTTTCTTTGCATCCAAATGCACAACATTTAGAAACCATTTTATCTCAAAACAACAGTTCATCTCCATAGAAGTGCATGCTATGATCCGCTGCGGTGGTTGTAGATCACGTGGTTAAAGCCAGGTAGGTTCTGGCGGCAGAAAGGTTACCACACACTCTCTCTATGTATCTTAACTCTGTGGGTTCTAAGAAATTTGGCGGAATTCTACATTATTTAGCGCAGTGGTGGCCAACCCGCGGCACGCGTGCCACAATGTGGCACGGCAGACCAGTAACAGTGGCACGCGAAGACTTTTTGAAAAAAATCCAAAATTGAGGAAAAAATGTCAATAGCAAAAATATTGATAAAAATTAAAACCCTTAAACTGATAAATCTAATGATATTATGACAATTAAGTATCAGGAGCAAGGTTGCCAGATTTAAGAACTGTAAATACGGGACAGGCTTTTGGGGGGGGGGGGGGGAGATTGAGAGATGAAGTCTAAAGGTTGAATTTTTGCAACCTCGACTTTGATATTAAACGTTTCTCACAAATATAAATGAAGAAAAAAATACACAATGATCATATGAGTAAAAACTTTATTTTTTATCATTGCATAGTTATTTTTCGTCATGAATATAGGTGGGGAAAGGTTTTTCACTAATTATTGTGAACATTCGTATTTCCCTGTTGTTAACACTCTTTTTCCTGACGCAGGCCCGTCATTTCAAATTTTGCCGGTTGGGGGGGGGGGGAGTAAATACCAAATTTCAATGTAAATTATACCAAAAAATGCAAAAGCCATGCTCACTTTATATGTAAATGCATTAATTTCCAAAACCAGGGGGGATTCCATTGATCACCCGTCCTGATGTCTCAAATGACGGCCTGTCTTGGCGTGAAAGATATTATAGTCGCTTCTACTGATAACTAATGTTTAGTATGTACTTTTTCAAAAAGCTAGATATACCAATGGGGAAATTTGAACGCAAAATAATTTTAATGAGTCATTAACAAAAATTTTGATGACAATTGAGTAGACATAGCATTAAACCTCACTACTTGAACTCACTATAAGAAATTAACCTAAAACAAATTAAAAAAATCAGTTTTCAATATCTTTTGGGGAAAAACTGCACAGTTTTGTCAATATTATAACATGATAATTATTCTTATATAACCTCGGAAAATTCCCTTTTTTTAAAATCATATTTGCTGCTAGATTTTACTGCTGCAATAATTCTTTCTAAGTTTTGATGATCTTTAGGATGCCATAAAACTCACTGTAATTTAAATTTCTGTCGCTCATTGTATAAATTATGCATCTTCATGTTTTTTAAACGCGTATTTGTTTGCTAAATAGAATAATATTTAGTTACATCTTTTAGTATAAAAGCGAAGCGAAGCACGTTTTAAAAAATTCAAAAAAAAAATCTAGTGACTAATAGTAGCTGAACACATACATTTCTTTTTTATTGAAAAATTGAGAAGTGCTTTTTATATAATAAGGTATAGCAAAATCGTTTACAACGAGATACACCACTTTTACAATAAACGTTTGTTGAATTGATTGTCACAATAATTTCTGCTCTAAATGAATAGATCACTAACATTACTTCAGAACAGGAAAATATTACAATTCAATCAATTTCCTTATCACTCTATTTCCCATTTTTTGTTTTCCTTCATTTTTGCTGAAAATAAATGTTTGGTTTTGTAAAATGCTGCTTCTAGACAGAATACGGGACTTTAGCCGTCCCGTATCAAGGTTCCCCGGGACGCGAGACAATATTTCAAAAAAAAACGGGACTGTCCCTTGAAATCCGGGACGTCTGGCAACAGTGATCAGGAGGCTGGCTTACAGATTGCCTGAACTACAATAACCATGTGTCTGTAACCCAATGTCTGTAGCTGTGACGCTACAGACAATGCTTTGTAAAGCATATTTGTGCTAAAACACGAATGAAACTTTCGATGATGAAGAATGGATTCTTGATCTGCAATAGTTTCAGCTGCGGGTGATGAAATTAAAAAAATAATAATAACTCTGCTACTGAAACTAAGAGACCAGATTAGACAAAATTCGGTGTAGTTGCACAAATGAAGACCCTTAAATTGTTTTGGTTACATTACTTGAAAATAATTTGGGAAAAAAACTTCAAAAGTGTCATCGAATTATCTATCACAATTTCCTTGCCAAGGAATGAGACTTTTTCTCTGTTGGTGACCCTGCAAAGTTAACTGTATTAACAAACTACGAATTAGAGCTCTGAATGTTTTGTGAACTTTTCCCAGGAGAAAGAGGAGAGGATGACAAGTTATCCCTTCATTAAAATATGCAATAGCTATTCAAAGGAAAAATAGTCATAAGATTTTAGAATTTTAAGGAGTGTGTTTTCAAAATATCTGGAAGGAAAGCAATGAGGACTTGCTACTGAGAAATGGAGAGAAGTAAATTAATTTAGCTATGTCATCTCTTATTATCAGGCGTTTAAGTAATTTAAATTTAAGATTGTACAAAAAAAAGTTTCCTAAATCAGTAGAGGTCATCTACATTATTTTATGATGAAACTTCAATTTCTTTCTCTTTATGTTGGAGAAAAAAGAACAAAACATTAAAAATTAATACTGAAGGTATCGACCGAAATTTTATAATTTTCCAATGATATATAGAGAAAATGTTACACCGATTTTAAGTATTCGTTCAGTGTTAGGTTTGATGATTTTCAGGATTATAAAAAAAATGCTGATCTTTTCAAATTCTTTTGTTTATTTCTCTAAGACACTACTTGTTACCCTTCTGAAATCCAAATCGAAATTACTGACCTTTTGCATTGGTAGTCAAATCAATTCAACAGAAAGTCACCCACGTTGTTAGAAATTTGTAACAACAATTTTTTTTTTACATTTACACATTTTAGCCATCTGATGCTGTTGTAGATTTAGTTAAAAATACGCTTCTAAACAAATATTTTTCGTTATGAATGCAGAAAAATCGAAATACCGTTGAATATTAATTGATAGCACTTAAAACACTTAAACTTCTTAGGATTCTCAAGAACTAATCCTAAAATTAAAGTCTTGGTAAAAAAGCTACAGACTCATAAACCACATTAAGTACAGACTGTTTAATTTTTAGTATAGAATGATTGATGTTATTTGTTTTTATTTTAAGCATAAGCCAACTGACAGAACCTATAAAAGTGTTTACAAACGATGACTCTTAAGTTCGGACTTGTTTTATCTTTATTATCATTTAGATTTAAATTACTCAGATTTGCGAGAAAAAATGCTTCATTTGAGTAAGAATTACATAGCCAACATAAAATCTATTTTTTACTTTTTAAAAAATTCAGTTTGTTGGAAAACTACTATGGCACGCTGAGTTTTTTCTCTCCAGATGGTGGCACTCTCCTTAAAAAGGTTGGCCACCCCTGATTTAGCGATACATTATTTGGCGATTTCTCGCTTGTGCACGGCTAACGGATAAGTACTCTACTTTCTTCCGGGAACTTTTAGAAACGTAAATGCAACGTCCTAAGTTTATGCATTTTATTTATTTATTATTTACTAGAGATACCCGGCACGGCTTTGCCCGTGGTAAAAAATTGAACGATTTTTGCTGCTGTCGCTGTATCCATAATTCCCGAATAAAAAGCTCTGTACTGCAAATGCAATGAAAAATTGAAGCGTAATTTTACCGACGTCTGTTGGAGAAGAAAAAAGACATCTGCTTTGTTCGCGCAAAATTGCAATGTTTTACCTCTTTAGCTAATATCTTAAATCACCGCAAGGTGGCGCAATCAAGCTCTAAAACTGCGAATACCCTCATGCTTGGCGAAATTTACCATATTTAACACAGCTTGTTATCTCTTTTGGTACTTCCGTATTAACTCCACCGCAGCTACAGATTTGGCGGTTAAAAAAAGATTTGGTGGTTTATTTGGCATTTTTTTTTTTTTTTGGTGGGTAGTTAAATATCTGCGTGCACGGTAGAAACAACGACCGCTAAAAAAGAAAAACCTATTTATTTATTTATTTATTGTTAAAAAGAACAAATCCACTTGACAGCAATAGCAAATAGCCAACTCTTCAAATAGTCTTGTCTAACAACAGATTTCTTTCCTCGGTTTAAAAATAAACTGATTGTTGTCATTTTGGAAAAGATAAATAAATACATACTCTATAAATATCGGACATGGGAAATTCTATAAAGAATATTATTATTATTATTTATGCCTTTTTACTCATTTATTATTTTCTAGCCATTGCTGACATCCTAGCTTTCAACCACTTAGAGGCTTTTCGTTTTTATAAGGCATCAATTAATCCCGCAAACGAGGAATTCGTAGCCGTCAAATGCCAGAGCTACGAAGACTTCAAGAGTGGAAGATGTGGAAGTTGTGGACGGAGGGGTCGACGGTGCATTGTCATGGGGGCTGATGCATGTGATTACTTGAAACGAACTTCTCTACGATCTATGAATTTTTACTTGGAAACGGATTCCAAGTGTCCGTACATCAGTAAGATGATAACTTTTTAATATTGATCATTTCAGGTTTTTATACCGTAGAGATAGGTTTGAATAAAGTAGTCATTGCTAGGGAGTAAGACATAAAATATGAGAAATACCCGTTTTCAGATTTTAATACTATAGCATGTACCATTCACGCAGCAAAACAAAACCTTTATAATACGAAGGTACAGTTTTAATTCCTAAAACTATTATTTTCCCCGTATCTGATTATTTTAAATGACTAAAATCTTATATGATTTCTCGTGACGCTTTATCTACAAGCTTAAGTTTCACCACTTTGGATCCAACTTATTCAATTTTACTTTCCTTTTTCATTGTTGCAGAGCTAGGGTTACCAGACAAAAGTTTCGAAACACCGCCCAAATTTGTTAAATCATCAGAAAAGTTACCAAAACCCGATAACCCACCAGAAAACACAACTCAAACACGAGCTGGATCCAAAGTGGTCAAACTTATTTTGGATGCGTCGGCTAGTCTATATAGGGGCCTTAGTTTGAACACATTAAAGTGAATTACGTAAGAAACACTGCAAAAAACTAGCTTTTCTTCTATACCTATCTTATGAATTCCGGTTACAAAATAAAATACGTACTCGCCCGAATAACTGGAGACAGCTCCCATTTCCCAATTATCGTAATAACCCTGCAAATGCTTAATCTATAAGCGAAATTGGAAATCATTGCAAAAGCCTTGTTTGGATTAATTGCAAACATTTTATTTGCTAGTAAAAAGAAATTGGCAAAAGTTAAAAATTTCAAATCATTGAAAGTTATCAGATGTTTTGACAATTAAATAGCGTGAAAGCGATTTGTTAATGAATTAATTTTTCGCATTGTTGACTAAGCGCAAAAATCACCCCACCCTCCCTCTAGGGCGATTGGCGCCAAAATTAAATTAATGCGTGCTTCTATATTAGGTTAGTGTTATTCCAAATTTCATTCAAATCGCAGCAATATTTCTCGAGGTACAGTAGGTGCAATGACAAAATAAGCACACTTGATTGCTCCACCCCCTTTGAGATATTGACACATACATTCAATCAACACTTGTACTCAATAGGGTTTACCTATGGACCAATTTTCGTTTGATTCCGCCGGTTACTTCCTGAGATATGGCAATCACCCACGCACAGAACACGTTCGATTGCTCCACCCCCCTTCGAGATATTGACACACAAATTGAATCAACACCTGTATTCAGTAGGGTCTACCTATAGACCAATTTTCGTTTGCTTCCGCCGGTTACTTCCTGAGATCCTGAGATATAGCAATCACCCATGCGCAGAACATGTGCGATTGCTCCACCCCTTTAAGATATTGACACACAAGTTAAATCAGCACCTTTACACAGTAGGGTCTACCTATGGACCAATTTTCGTTTGATTCCGACGGTTATTTCCTGAGATATAGCAATCACCTACGCGCAGAACACGTGCGATTGCTCCACCCCCCTTAGAGGAATTCACTAAAAACAAGTCAGGTGCACCACTTCACATGGTGGTACATATGTGCAAAAATTTTTGTTCGATTTCATGCAGTAGTTTTTGCTCTAGCGCGGCCACAAAAACTGATTCACACACATAGACTCACACACACACACAGACAGACATTTTCCAAAAATGATCGAAATGGACTCAGCGTACCTCAAAACGTGCAAATCCGTCAAAATTCGACATTCGAAAATTTTCACGGATTTTGTTACCAATACTTTCTTCTATATATTAGATATAGAAGAAAGTAAAAAGGTGTTGTTTTATAGTATAATACGGCTAATTTTATAGTAACTCTACAGTAATAAACTGTAAAATTGGTCATTTTACTGTAGTAAACTGTAAACTTGCTAGTTTGCATTCATAAACTGTAAAATTGCTAATTTCGCAACTTATTACTCTATATTTTAGTTTTAAACTGGAACCTCTGCTGCCATTATTATAGTGTTTTTACCATCTTTTACAGCTAATATTATGGTAATTAATTGTAAAACTGCCAGTTTTACAGTATCAAACTGTAAAATAGCTGATTTTATATTTTAGTATTGTGTATTTTACAGTTTTAAACTGGAACTATTGCTGCCAGTATTATACTGGAAAAGCAACAGTTTTATTTTTTACTGTGTACCTATCAGATACATTTTTATGGAAGTATAAGTTTAATACAAAGAAAAACTAAGGGATTAATTTTCAATCTATATTTCCAGTAGTGGAAATAGTGATAAATATCACGTTACGTAGCAAATATTAGAAACTGATAGCAATGAAAGCATTTTTAGTTATCTGATTTTTTAAATTATTTAGGGTGAGTTCTGGTAAGTGCGTACCCTTTTTTTCAAAGTTCATGTTCTCAAGGATGCTGCTCTGTTGACAAATCTTGTACACTCACAATTTTTTTTTAGTTTTCTTTCCAGATCCTTTACCAAGATTTTCAAGCATATAATATGTCAAATAAACCATAAGCATAGGTTTTGTGACCTGGTTTATGACACCTATTCTAAGGTACGCACTTTCCCTACCTAGCGGGGTAAGTGCGTCCACCTTAAATTATGTGAATATGAGCAGGAAAAAATTTCTGGCACATAATAAATATGTTAGGTAGTTGCCTTGGGATAGTTCCTAATACTAGAGATCAGCACTTGCTTGCATGGATGAAACGCAATCAGTGATATCCCACGTGTCTTGCGAACAACTGTGATTTGAAGATTGAGAGAGTTGTGTCTGTGATTCTTCCTCTGTCCTTTTAATAAGACCAAATGAGCAAATGTAAGTTGCCTTTTATTTAGTAATAATCACTGATATTCTACATAGTTTATTTTGGTTTAATACATTAATCTGTGTTTAAGCCAAGGTTCGCACTTACCCCTTGAGACATATGCGTCCAATAGCGTTGTTGTAAGTGACCCCCTGTGATTTTCTTACATTCTATTTGTATGGTAGATCGTTAGGTGACCTGAGTGAACAATTCATTTTCTTTCTTTTATTTATTTATTATTATTATTATTATTTTTTTTTGAATAAATACGGTTTTAAAATATTTTTCTTATTAGAATCAGCAACAGTAAGAAAAAACACAAAATAAAGAGCAAAAATGAAGAAAATAATTGATCATGATATGATACTTGTACTTTTTTTTCTTATACATTGAAATAGTTTTTCACAAGGTGTTCTTAATTTTCTTAAATATAATTTATTCATTACTCCACCTTCGCTTTTTGAATCAGTTGGTTCCTTATTTAGTGTTTCACCTAATTTCATTGCTTCATTTGTCATTCTTGTTTAAATTAAGTATAGCTTATGATCGCTATTTTCAACAAAAAAATTACTAACTGATATCTAAAAGCCAATGCATTTTAGCGGTAATGAATAAAATTGAAATCTTATGTCGCATTCAATGTAAATATAAATTGTACTTGATAGAAATGACGTCGGATTTATAATCGGCTCATTAAATAGTTATAAGCAAAATTAAAGGTGAATTACGAGAGTCGGATTTTCCTCGTAATGGTACACACTTGCCTCATCATAATGGTACGCACTTGCTCCGCATAATTGTACGCATATGCCTCATGATAGTGGTACGCACTTGACCCATCAAATGTGCACTTACCCCCACCTTACTTTCAAGAAAGGGAAAGTGCGCACCGTCATGTAAACAAATTTTAGTTAGAGTATTTGATCAAAATACCACATGTATGTTATTAGTAGCTATTACTCAAAAGAAACAACTTGCATTACTTGACTTCAATTGCTTGGTATGACGACAAGAGAAACTGAAACAAAACCTTCTCAATCTTTACTTTAGAGTTTTTTTGAAGACATTTAAGTTGTCTCTGATTGTGTTTCGTCTATTGAACCCAGGCCTGAATTCTACCTACTGAAATTATCATTAGACTGTTATCTAACATATTCGATATGTTGCAGAAGCCATTTCAGGACAGCGTTCATATAATTCCCAGTGGACGCACTTACCCCGTGGACGCACTTACCAGAACTCACCCTACATTAAAATGGCTAAAACAGAATGTTATTTTTCATGACGCTTCATTTAATTTGGATACATCTAAATATATGTATCTAAATTAAACGTATGATACCTATTAGACACAGTTTTATGTAAATATGAATTATTACAAAAAAAATTAAGAGTTCAATTTTCCATCTACATTTGTAATACTGGAAATAGTGATAAATATCATGTAAAATAGCTAACATTAGAAATATTTATGCATAAATAGAGACAGATCCGATTCATTAAAAATTTTTACTTTACTGTAAACATAGTGAAATTGTTTTTTTTTCTTCAGAACATATAACAAAAACAAAACAATTGAATAAGGATAAGTGCCTTTTTTCTTTGTTCCGAAACAAAGCATACATCTTGAATTTAATATTTAAAAATATCTATTACTTTTGTTCTATCAGCTCAGCACATTGCTATCGATCAAATATCTAACACTATATCTAACTTTTTACTGACAGACGTTTCTTCTTTTTTACAGACAATTCCCATATTAACATGAATGGATTTCAATATGTACCAAAGAAGATGGAAAAATAAGTGTAACCGCATACTGAACTGATTTATTTAAATGTTGTTTTTTGGCTGCTGCAATAGAACCTATTAAAAAAAAAGAATCCTAGGAGGAGAACTCTCAATCTTCTTACGGTCTCTACTAGAATTTTGTCTTGTGGTTTTATTTTTATTTTTTTTAATTATTAGTTATTCAATATAATAAAATAAACTTTATAAAGTAAAAGATTGAATGAACATTTTTTTTTAAATGACAACTTTTTTCAGCCAGTGAAAATGCGCTTGATTTAGAATAGATGATCTCAACCTGGGTAAATCAAAACCCTCCTCCTAGTTCCTGTTTCATGGTAATTTAAAAGTGATTCTGCAAGCGATCAATATTTGTGAAATCAAAGCACCAACATTTTAGTAAAACTTTAAAAACATAGTTTATATATAGTAAAGACTTTTATAGTCTGTTACTTTAAAATAGGCATATCAAGGTCACAAATTTGGCATTGCTTCCATGGAAATTGCAAAGAAAATTATATTTCTTCGTTTTATCGAGTAAATTTTCCATGGAGAGGACACAAAAATTTGTGAACTTTATGCGCCTATTTTAAAGTACTTTAAACAAGGTCTTATACTTAGTTTCTATTACATAAATTAAACACATTTAGATTATTTTCGTATAGTTGAATGTTCTTTAAAGTTCTACTCGACTCGTGTGAGAAATAATCTCACTAAAACAAAATTATCATTACTTTGTTTACGAACTCCAATAAGTTCGTTTTGACTTGCAAATTTGTTGTAGAACGGTAGAGGTCATTTGATAATCTTTACTCACAGATATGTATATTAGGACACGTTTTTTAATACTACCGCATCCCAATTGAAAATTTTTGTTGTTGTGTAATAGTGTCGTATTAACAACTATCAAGACACGGGTGCCATTGCCTCGAAAGGTTGGACTTCTTCATTAACATGTAAGACAGCACAACAAAGATTTACAGCACAGATAGAGGAAATACAGTGAAATCTCACTTATGCGCCGGCCCAAGGGACCAGCAGAAAAAGGCGCATAAGTGAGAGATACGTATAAGTGAACAAGCCTTTTTAAAGGACTAAAACGCAACATAGGTTCTAGTGAGAGCATGAATAAGAATGTTTTTATAGACAAGGGGACATATTACTACGGTTTGGCAAGTACTGCAACATAAGTACAATGATAAGGGGAAAACAAACGTTGTATTATACCTAAATGCAAACTGTTCAATTTAAAACGTTCCATAATAGGTAATTGTCCCTCTCCGAACTCTAGTTAATGCGGGGAAAATACCTTCCGTGAGCAATAAAGGCAAAAGATTAATGAGAAAGGTGAAGAAATATAACATTTTTTAAAAGAAAATAAATATATATATATTTTTTTTTCTTTTACATTTTACGGAAAATTCGGCGCATAAGTGAAATATTTATCTCTAGAACGACGCATAAACGAATGATACTATCATTATTTTTCTATGGAATGTTCTGGGACCATTTGAAATCGTCGCATAAGTGAAAAAGGCGCATAAATGAGACGGCGTATAAGTGAGTTTTCACTGTAATGCATAGGGCACCAATGGGAATCGAACCCGCCACCTCTTGCTTTCAAGGCGAAACGTCCATCTCTGAGTCACCGAGGCCCCATCCCAATTTAATCTTGTTAAGAAATATAAACAAAAAAATAGTTTTATCAAACAATTGAAAATGAATAAATATAGAGTATAATAAGCAAATACACTGCAAAAAAAATGAACTGTTGTTTTTACAGTATAATACTGGCAGCTGAGGTTCCAATTTAAAACTTTAAAATGCACAGAAATAAACTGTAAAACTAGTTTCTTACGGTAAAGTTAGCAATTTTACAGTTTACTGCTGTAAATTTAGCTGTATTATACTGTAAAAACAGCAGTATAATAGTGGCAGCAGATATTCCAGTTTAAAACTGTAAAATGCATGGTAATAAACTGTTAAATTAGCAATTTCACAGTTTATTACTGTAAAATTAGCAATTTTACAGTTTAGTAGTGTAAAAGTAGCATTTTTACAGTTTATTATTGTTAAATTAGCAATTTTTACAGCTTATTACTATAAAATTAGCTGTATTATACTGTAAAAACAACATTCATTTTTTCCAGTGTACGTTTTAGGAAAGAAAGGTTTTAGTTTATAACTTGAGGGAGAGGGGGGGTGGCAAAAGAGCTTCGAGGTGTGAAGTCTGTGGTAGTCTGGGCTTTGAGAAACTGCGTTTTAGACTAATTTAGATGTTTGCGTCTTTGTCACACAGAAACAAATCCAGCCTACATTGTCACAAAATGTATAAATGCTAAAAGCTGTATTAGTTAAAGATGGTTTTCCATATGTAATCCACATATAGAAAAGTACGCATACATTTCAAGCAATTGCACAGCATGTTTTTTTGTTTAAATTTTATTTTGAAAGAGTCAAACTTGTTTCAAATAAACAAAATAAGCAACAATATTTACTACATTTTTAAAAGCACTTTTCCCTACGTTTATTAATCTCTTAGTGCAAGAATAAAACTGTCTTTCGAACCTAAAAGTGCCTGAAGCTTGAAACTCACATAAAATAGTCAGCGAAAGTTTACGGAAGTCAAACATGCTTTTAAGTTAAAGCAAAGATAATTAAAGATGATGAGTTGAGTGCAGAGGAAGTTTACTCATATGATGGAAATATTTAAATAAAGGCTGGGATAAGCCAAATACTTCAATGACCAAGTCAAAATAGCAATAAAAAAGACACTTTGGTGATTTCAAAAATTGATGTATGCCATCCGTTTTCTTAACCGATATGTACTTAATGACTTCAGTTGTGAAATTTTGTTTGCGTTAATGGCTTTAAGATTATTCAAACTAATATTGTGGGTGCGTTTTAGTAACAAGCACAATTGATCGCAGTTTTCTCTGCTACTTAGTTTATCCGTTGCCAGCTGCAGTCAAGGACGGCTAAGAGGTGGGGCAGATTGGGACAAGCACCTCTCATTTGGAGGGACACTTCACCGAAAATTTTTCGATGTTGAAGTTCTAAACATGCAACTTTTTACTAGTTTTAATGAAGTTGGGGAAAGAAGATTTTGGGCTTTCCCTCGGAAATATTTCGGAATTGAAGTCTGAATCTTTTGTGACTAATATTTGTAAGGCAGTATGCATCGTAGTAAAAAAGAAGAAAGAAAATCAATCGCCCCTCCCTTGAAACAGCTCTGTATCCGCCTTTGACTGAAGAGTACAGTCGAACCTCGTTAATTCGAGCACGCTTAAAACCAATTACTGATGAGTGAGCTACAGTTGTGAGCACCATCCTATTGTTTATTTCCTTCTGAATAGACTATACTCGGCAACAACTTAACTTGACTATGGAGAAATAAGCTGAGACCAAGCGAAGGAATTAGTGCCTTCAGCGGTGTCCAAATTTGGGGTAAAATAAGACCTTTCGCTTAAGAAATCAGATTAATTTGTCAAAACCACTAATTTATAGCCTTTATTTATCATAAGTTCCGTAAATTGTCAGTTATTTTCAATTTTACGAATGGCTTAGCGCGGAAGCTTACATCCATTCGAATCGAACGCGCCAGCCAACAAGAGCTCTAAAATAGTTAGAATTCTCCTCTAATTCGCAAAGTACGTTTTGACGTTTTAATGTGTTAATTTTTCTTTTCTAGAGGGCTTAGTTTTGCCTAGGATTTTCATCCGTGCGTTGTGACGTCATTGTCAAGAAACCTTGCTGTATAGTATAGCTGCAGATCGGAAGAACTGATTCTAATGGTTCTTTTGAGTTAGTTTTTATGAGGTTTGATTGCATTGTTTAAGCTGTCTGTCTACTCTCAAAAAAACATCTTAGCTGTCTGGTTGAAATAAAAGCAGCCCGGATAGATTTCTTACTCACATGTATCTGAAATGTGCAAAACAATTCAAGGTGTATGATCCAGGCAGCTTCTATTGTTTTCGAAAATTATTCTTCTTCTCTTTCAGCAAAGAAGTGAAGCAAATAATTCGTCGTGTTTTAATCGGAGTGCTTTTCATTTTTCACTGATACTTTTTTCTGAAAGAGAATAGCTAAAAACATGGGTGAAAATTTTTCTTTCAAATTTTGACATATTTTCTTTCTTGAGAAATAGTCTTCATAGACGCTGATTCACTGTGTCATTTTAGCTGGCTGACTTCACAAGTGTACAAAACGCTCCAAACAGGGTCTCGTCATAGACTTGCCGCCATTTTAAGGGTCGAAATTTTCATTGTTGCGAAACTATGGGATGACCAGATATCCAAAATGGCTGATGCGTCGGTATGGCTTTGCACCAAAATATCTCCCCTTGTGATATACGCATGCTACGAGGCTCGCTTCGTCTTAAAAGTTGGACATTTAAAGCATTTTATTAAAAATAGACTGCAAGGAGATTGAAAATATTTTCTGGCCCAATGTTGTTTTTTTCTTTGCTTATTCTATCATTATCAGAGACTAAAAGTCGTACTTTTGATCGAAGAGATACCCCCTTGTTTCTTTTTATTCATTGTTGCCACACAGAAGATATTATTTTGCGTTTTCAAGGCTTCCCTGCATCAAGCAAAACAGCTAAAACAATAGATTCTGTGTATCCGTGTTCCCGAAAAGAATGTATCTCTTTCTCTATCGCTGTTGCAGTTACAAAGTAATGAACTTATTTAACATTTTTCATTCAAATGATATTTTTTTCTCTGCTGTACAATTCTGCTGAAATTATTCTACTTGCCTTCGAATGGATGCTTCTACTTCTCTCCTGGAAGCGCGCCAAATTTTTAAAGCTGCAGTTTCTGCGATATGAAAGTTTCATGTTTTTTCTTTTTATTTGCACGGAGCTGTTTTGGAGGCAGTAATTAAAGCATTCAGCCACAGAGCTAATTGTATGTGAGATGGTATTATCACTTATGTTAAAATATCTTACAGTTAGAATAAATAGGAACAGAACTTTTTTTTTAGTGGTATTTAGTTTTCATGACATTCACTTTTCATAGTGATACTTCTATCTCGCTGTTTCCTTTTTAAACTGACCTTTTAAATATCGCTTTTTATTCCTCTTACGTAGTAAGGGAAGTATTGTGATCGCGAAAAAAAAATTCACTCAAATTTGGGTCTGAATTTGGATTTTCTTACCCCCGAATGAATGTTGAGCAGTTTTTTCGACCTGTCAGCACATGCATAAATACTTCCAACATACAACCAGCCGAAAAATCTTTTTCAACCACCTCCGAATAAATTACGACGAGTTTTCCCGTGACGTCTGTATGTGCGTATGTGTGTCGCATAACTCAAAAACTATTTGCCGTAGAAGCTTCCAGTTTGGTATGTAGACTCTGAGGGGAGTCTAGTTGTGCACCTCTTCTTGGAGTTGCATTCGAATGTTCCCAAGGGGGTGTTTTATCCCTTTTATGGGGTAAATCAGTATTAATTATAATGCAGACTAAAGTGATATTAATTAGCGCGATCACTTGGCGATATACCGACAAGCTTTTAGTCACCAAGTGTTTTACGCTAAGTTGGCGATAAATTTGGCGAAAAAAAATATATTTTTTTGACTTTGGGTTGAATTTGGCGCTATTGGCGATATTTTGCGAAAAATCCATTGAATGATGTTAAAAACGGCGATATTTAGAAAATTAATTATTGTAAAACATTTTTTTGCATTGTTTTGAGGCAAACTAAACGTGTAAATGTTTGAATTGTTATCTTGCTCACTCTAAGCACTGTTTTAACACTTAAGGCATCTACTAAGAAATTCACACGTAAAAGGAAGTAGTATGGGGTTCATACCAGATTTTTTTTTACAAGATGTTTCTAATTTTATGGCTCTGAACTTTTAAATGATATGTCTTTTCACTTTTTTGAAAGAAAAAATAACTATGCCATTTTTTGTTTGTTCATTGTTTAGGTTTACGTACAAAATGTTCAAAGTTAAAAATGAATAAACATGGTTTGTTAACTTATTAACCTCTTGCCTGATCATCCCAAATTATCTCGGGGTCGTATGGGATGCAGGTAATTATTAACCCGAGAAAACTCGGATGAAACTAAATGATTTAACACCAATAAAAAATTAAAATTTCAACTCGAAACCTACATATTTTGGTTGTTTCGTATCCTTGTATTTAAAAAATCAAATTAAAAAAAATATATGATTTTTTTGCAATTATTTTTCCAAAAAATATGTAAGGTAAGCAATTAATACATACAGTCCTTAAACCTGAAAATAAAAGCAATTTAAGCACCAAATATTAGCATCATGTTTCTTAAATACATGCAACTTTGAAAAATAGTATTCCACAAGCAAACACTTAAAAACAACCAAATTTGACGCTTTCCAATTAAAAGTTTTAAAAATATAATCAGATTATGCGCATATTTCTTTAATTATAAATCAAAAAACTTTCGAAACAACTAATTCATTCAAAATTTATTATTTTTTATTGTAAATAAATTGAAAAGAGTATGAAATAAGTACGAGGAGTTACAAAGAACTCCAATCACTTTTTCAATGTTGAAAAAGGCATTCTTTGCAACGTCGAAACACGTGTTTACGTATTCCTGCGGCATTTGTGCTTTTTTTTTTTTTAACGTTGTATTATTTGCTTTCGTGCAATATTTATTCTCTTTAAAATTGACAGATTTAAGTACATGCTATTTTAGAAAATATTACATAGCTTTATGATTCCCAAATGTTTCTGTCATTAAGACTAATTACTTCTAGCCCTCATAGAACGAAATGAACAAATTACTTTCACTGAAAAACACATTGTATCAATACTTTCCACTTTTTTTGAAGCCTAAGCCTCTTAACATAGAATTAATAGAAATTAAATAAAAACTAAAATCAAAATCGATAATTTCTATTTTTTTATTTTCCAATTTTTTGCCTTATTCTTTCAAAAGACTTCTGACATTTTTTTCGCATTTGTTTTAAAACTTTTAAAAACATAGAAATGTTTAGTACGATATTTGTAATGAAGATTAAAAATAATATTTTTTAATGTTTGGTTGTTCAATCGCATCCATAAATCGCACTTTTGTTTTTCATTTGCAACTTTTTGTTTTCTTCCGCGCAAAAGTGAATTTCAGTTTTATGCACAGACCAGACATGTTCAACCCCCCCCCCCCTCTCTCTCTCTTTTCTTTTGGTAGCTAAAAAAATCTTATATGTATGCATATTTTTTTATCTTCCACGTAATGACTTTTTCTAATTTTTTTGTGCCAAAAACTAATTAGATTGCCCAGTGTTTTTTCGACTTTTTTATAAAAGATTTCTCTTAAACTCAGTTGCTCGTATGAAAATTTTGAGTTAAATTAATACGAGTTTTTTTTCCTTTAGAAATATCACTGCAAAAAATTAATACTTCTATGTTGCTTTACCAATGCACACACGCATTATACAATTTTTACAACTCCTCGAACACTTTTTCGTAAGATCTGCACTAATATTTAAAGAAAAAAAACAATAATTAAGCAAAATTTGCTGTTATGTTTAATATTTTGTTTTTTTCCCGACTAAAAGTATAGAGATAAAATCTTCAAAATTTCATTAAAAATGGATTGATAATATTTTTACATAGGGTCATTCCATGAAAACACCGTCATCTTGTCCCACACGTACCGCTCATGTATTTGTATTGAAAAACTAGTGATTTTAAAGGGCAGTGAGCCAAATTTTGTGGGTTAAGAAATCATGAACCGGTTTGTAATTTATCACAACAACAACATTGTTCATTGCCTTCTTCTTAATGAAATATATGAGCGTCACGTGTGGGACAAAATGCTGGCGTTTTCATGGGATGACCCCACATAGTTTCTGAAGTAAGCTAAGTGAAAAATGCGCATAAATGAGTCGGTGTATAAGTGATAGTTCACTGTATGTAAACTATATTACTTATATGTTGATGGTTTTTTTCCTAATTTCAAAATACAGTTTGCCTCAAAAGTAGATCACAAAATCCAGAACATAGTTATGAATCGGAATAAATATTCTCTCACTTCATTTCTAAGAGTTTCTACTTTTATTGTAAAAAATTGTAAATAAAAAAGTAATAATTGTTCAGCGGCTTTTTTCCTCAAACAAATGAGCTAAAAGACGCGGAATTGACTTTTTATTCTATCCATAAAATTCTCATTTTCTTATTTAAAAAACATGTGTAGCCGCTTTCTTCAAAATAAAGTGAAACTAAGTGTGACACTTTCTTTTTTTTTTTTTTTTCACATAATGGGATTTCAATTGCTTGAGCGCATTTTTTTCATCTTTTCATTTTTAAATAATGAGGACGAAGCGTTTTCATTGCTATAAACATCTCGTAATGAGTATTATATTGAATATTCTATTACATCGTTTGCCTATTTTTATTGTATAAAAAAGCATCATGTTTCATTGTTTTGTGTTTCTTCAATCGTATGAATTCCCCTCAAAACCGCATCAAAAATATGCTTAAATAAGCTGGCTTCCTTTTTTATTTACTTGTTTATTTTTTTCTTCCTAAAATCTACTCGTTGTTTGTATTTTTTTAAACTTTTTTTTGAATTTAAAATGTTTATGATTTTAATTTCTCCGTGTGCTATTTTTATTCATTCAGTTTCGGAAATTTGCATATGGAATGAAAACAAAAATAACTAATTACTCAAATAAAAACGAAATATAATGCTAGTTTCTTTTATTTTTTACCATTGATATTAAAATGAAAAGTGAATTAAAAAACCGACCAAAACGCGTGTGAGTGTTTATTAACTTTGTCCCTTGCTACCCAAATTAATTGGATTAGCATTAAAAAAATAGGTTCAGTAAACTAAAATGGCTTTTATAAACATCTTTCTATTCCCTGAGAAAAAAAAAATCACATTTTTTTTACCTCCGACAAAAACATAGCAATCTCGATTTCCTTCGAATGGAATTTATTTTCATAAGACTTTGTAAATCTATCCCTTTGCATGTATTTTAACAGATGAATGCTGTTCTGAGAATAAACTAATAAGGTACATTTTTAACTCGTGTTCTTAACTTTATTCTCACTTTAACAAAAATTACTTTTCAAAGTGCTATTAAAAAGACGTTGATGACTTTCAAAGTACTGACTTGTTTTGAGATGAAGACTCACGAAACTAGTTTTGTCTTCTGTGAATGATATTTAACAAAGTTTATTTTTTAAGTCGCTTGATGCGTAAAGAAAGGTGTTGTACCTTCTACTTTGGGCCATATTTTTCCTTTGAACACCTATACTATAACTAGGGATGCACCGATAAGAAAAATTGGCCGATTACCGACTACCGATTAATCGGTTGTGGATTCATCGGCCGAGCCGATTAATGGTAAGAATGATTGTTTTTAATACTACGATTTCACAATCACTGTTTTTTTTCTCTTATACAATTCCGAGTTTAGAAATAGTAAGTAATTTATTTCTGAGAAGTTTTTTTTTCCATTTTCCTAATTTTCACAAAATAATTTCAGTATTTTATTAAATTTCTTCAGGGGTGCCCAGGAGGGAGGGATTATGGCGCAAGTTGCGCCATCAAAATTTTTGGGGGGGGATTTTTTAAAACTAATTTATTTATTTATTTATTTTTATTTAAATTATTATTATTTTTTCATGAAATTATTTATTAATTTTTTTAATTTAAATTATTCATTAGGTCATTTTTTAAATTTAAATTATTTTTTTTTATTTCTCTATTATTATTTATTTTTATTTAT
Organism: Uloborus plumipes; assembly: GCA_038373865.1. Classification (NCBI taxonomy): domain Eukaryota; kingdom Metazoa; phylum Arthropoda; class Arachnida; order Araneae; family Uloboridae; genus Uloborus; species Uloborus plumipes. Next base: position 75,194 of record JAXGGA010005590.1, read on the forward strand.
TTACTTATTTATTTTGTGTGTGCGTGTGTGTGTGCTTGGAATGTCTGAAAGGGAAAAAGGCGATTCTATTCTATGCATAATTCGAACTTTTAAAAAATTAATAATATATAAAAATATAATAGTTATAATTAAAATAAATAAATGAATACTATTTACAAATAAATAAGTAATATTTTTTAAAATAAATTTAAAAAAAAGCACAAGAGGGTTGTGAAACATTTTTGGGGGGAGGATTTGCGCCATTGAGCTTGGGGGGGATGAGCACCCTGAATTTCTTAGAACCGATTTACATATTATTGTCAATAATATTACATTAATACATTGTTATATTAATTGGCCATAAAAATTAAAAAAGGGGGGGAGGGTCTGTGGTGAGCACTCCACAATTTATGAGTACTTTTAATTTTCAATTTTAATTATTAGTAGCAATTTAGTTCAAGACTTTTATTCTTTGAAAATTAGAGGTTACCTAACACAGTACTAAGGAGAAAACTATCACACATGAAAAATGTTGCAATATTGTCTATGTGTATATTTATTCAAAAGCAGGAGAATAAATTTATTGAAAACTTAATATCAACTACGAGGATTATTATCACTGTCAATAAAATCAAGCACATAGTTTCTTAGTGAAGGTACACTTTAAAAAATTATATTAAAAAAATGTTTATTTTAGCCGATTAATCGGCCCAATTTCGCCGATTATTAATAATCGGCAAAGTGGCCGATTATGGCCGATTAATCGGTGCATCCCTAACTATAACCCTACATAAATCTTGACCGTGGAGAAATGGCGTGTGATTCTGAAACGGAAACGGAATACTCCACTTTATAAGAGAAGACTCAAAATATAATTAACATCAGAGTAATCACGTAAACAAGAAAAACTAAAATGAACTTTGCAAAAAATTAACTTTATATCACTGATTCTATCTGTTTTAGAAATGAAGCGGTTCGTTTCCTCCTCAAGGTCAAGCGCCGCCTCTGCGTGGTCAAGCTACTTACAACATTTCAAGAAGTTCGACGCAACTAGTACTGCACTGTTAATTCACTGGAGGGCTTGTACAGTTCACTGTGTATTATTCAAATCACAGAGGATTCTTGCGAATATCCATCATCCATTTCTATAATTAAAATATTAGTAATATTTTGACAACGGTTTTCCTATTAATAATTCTGTACCTCAGAACCAGACTAACGTAAGTCCATTTTCGTCATTTTTCGGTAGAAGGGAAAAACGATTGTCGAATACATCGTTTTTCCCCTCTACTGAAAAATGACGAAAATGGACTTACGTTAGTCTGGTTCTGAGGTACAGAATTTTGGTGATAGCACATGGTACTTCTGTTATTATTTCAAAATCAAATACAACATTTCAAAAATAAAACTTATGGCAAGATAATACTAACTGCATTAAAAGAAAAAAGGCGAAAAATTAGCACGAAGTTCGAAGGGAAACAAGATCATTCGGTACGTTCAAACGATAGGTGAGAGGGACCCAGGCCCGTCCTTTAGGGGGGCAGGGGGGTCAATTCCCCCCCCCCTGACTTTGAGCAATCAATGCATTTACATATAAGTGGGCGTGGTTTTTAATGTTTTCCGATGAAATTGCATTGTGTTTTGACCCTTTGCCCCCCCCCCCTGGAAAAACTTAAAATGACGTCCCTGGGGGGACTTCAGGGTGTCAAACGTCAAAAAAAATAAAAGAAAAAACTGAATTTGGCTTCAAAATTAAAGTTAAGAAAAAATAATTTTTG
>JAXGGA010005591.1:0-76935 GCA_038373865.1 Uloborus plumipes
TTTTGCATTTGAACACAAAGCTTCTAAAGCAATTGATTTTCTACCACGAGAAAATATACGAATTAACTGATCTGTTACATTTAATCACATCAATTGAATTTCTATTGTTTCTCAAAACTAACTAAACTCCATATGAATGGCATTTTATTTAATTAAGAGACTTTATCTACTTTTCTGCGAGCTATTATCATTTTTCTGCTGGGATTTTTCTGTTTAAGAATATATTTTTCCTCTTTTATTCACTGAAATCATTTATCATTCTCTTTGGTGAGAGCTCTTATCATGATTACATTTTTGTGGTAAGAAAGAAACTGTAAATGAACTTTTTTGAATATAATACAATCTCTGGCCTGCATGAATTTTTCTCATGGTACTGGAACTTTATTTTTTATTCAAAGGTTAAATCATTACTTCCCAGATTCTTTTACTTTAAACTGCCGTGTTCCAAATTATGTAAATCTTCAGTTTGTCACTAAATTATTTAAGAGAATTTCTGAGCTTAGTGTGCAAGAAAGAGCTAGTAAAATGATTTCTCTAAAGAGATGGAAGTTTTTTTTAGGATTTACGTATTGTTATCTCTTTCGAGAGCATATTATTGCTTCGTCTTTTGCTAGTCCTTTTATTGAAGCTGTGCTAAATGACACGTTACGATTCACCCAAGTTAAGAATGTTTATGATGAAACAACTACTAAAACAGAAGCAGAAATAATATCAGAAAAAAAAAGAATTTTTTAAACATCAACACTAAAATAAAAAATGAACATTCATTGCTAAAAATCGAAAGGTTTCAAGAAGAAATTTCCAAATGCATTTTTATTTTACCTAAAAATATTTGAGATTTTATATCTAGGGAGCTCTATATGTAATGTCTCAAATGAGCAATCAGTTTTTTATTTTATCAGCGTATATCCGGGGATGGAAAATAAATATAATTCAGTTTTCTTTGAAGACAAAAAATGAATTTTTTCGGGGGCCTAATCAGTATTTAATAAAACTTAAGGCATTATATGATTTATATCCATGTAAGAAGTGTTATGATCAAATATTCACCAGCCGGAAGGTAAATTCTGCCTGCTCTAGTGCTTGGCGCGAAGTTGAAAATCGTCTGAGTCTAAATCTTCTCAGAACTGTAAAAGAAGAACACGTTGAAATGTATTGAGTTTTTGCAAAAAATATTTTATAAAAATCAGAATAAAAAAATTATTATGTTTTTATCTAGAGTAGTTTGTTGAATGAATTTTCTTTATTAGTAATAGGCTTTATAATTATCCTCTACAACCATTGTAAGTCATTTTCAATGTATGAAAAGAGCGAAGCTTGTCACTAATACTAATCAATACATAAGAATTGTTTCTTCCCACTAAATTTGTCTTGTAGGATGTTTAGGATGGAAAATAATAGATTTAGGTCTATCTGTAATGAGAGGATTACAGGAAAATCAATAGCTGTCCTACTTCTAACTATCAAAAGCGGATAGATCCTAGACCAAAATGAACAATCAATGGGAGTATTCGGAAGTTTGTTTTTGACTTTTTGAGGAAAGCTCTCGGGAGAAATAAAAACTCATAAAAATTACTTATTGCTGCAGAAATTCCACTAAGCATTGTAATTATCAAACCTGCTGTTGTAATGTAAAGATATCAAAGAAAGTCATAATATTTATTTCGCCATTAAATAATACTTTGTCGATTAGATTATTTCTTCGTTTGTAAAGAAATAAAATCCGTTTTTGGTTTATTTTAAATCTCGATGCATATACTATACTGAATTGCACGAATATGTGAAATTTGAAAAAAATATCAGAATTCTAAAAACGTCAATGTTGCCTTGAAGAAATAGGCAAGTATTCTGAAAATTATTTACTTCTTCGTTAGTGAAATTATTTAGTTTCATTTTCATGGAGAAGATCCACGAGAAACGCTTTCTCGTTTAGATTTTAAATTTTGCTTTTTCTTTTTTCTTTGAACTTCACTATTGTTAACGTATAGTTTGGACTCACATATATATATGAATACATTTTCTGTATGTTTGCAGCAAAATAACTTCAAGTTTCAGGAAAACGAATAGAGATAAAAATTCTTAAAAAGGTATGTGCAAAAAAAAAAAAAAAAAAAATTCCAACATGGCACTGATTAATTTGTGAGTATCGTTTCGGAAGAATAGCTGGACCACTAACGAGGAGAAAATACTGACGAGTGAGCAGTTAGCTATTTGCTCACAGTTATGCATTAGCTTTGGCTACGATTGCTAAATGCTTTAGCAACTCTCCTGGTAATTCAAGATATCGCCAAGTCTTCACGAAAGTATATCAAAGTTTTCCTCGAAGTTTCTTGATTTATTCGAAAAATGTGATTTGTTCCAATTGAGAAGGTTTTACCATTTTTCGCGGAGATTCCAAGTTAGTTTCAGGAAGGTTACTGACTTTTAACGGGAAACGTCCTTGTTTTTGCCAGATATGTTCGTAGCAGAATTTATGCATTTTTTTTCCAAGAAACATGTTTGAATGTTTTTTACGGCGTTGCAGCATCACTACAAAGGCATTTTTAAAAAATAGATTTATGCAAATCACTTTGAACGTAAGCTTTTTAAAAACATCCATAAGATTTTACTTCTTAAGTAAGTACACTGTAAAAATGAATGTTGTTTTTACAGTAAATATACACAGCTAATTCTATGGCAATATGTAAAAATTGCTAATTTTACAGTAATAAACTAAAAATTGCTAAGTTTACAGTAATAAACTGTAAAATTGCTAATTTTACAGTGATAAACTGTAAAATTGCTAATTTAACAATTTATTACCGTGCATTTTACAGTTTTGAACTGGAACCTCTGCTGCCAGTAGTATACTGTTGTTTCTACAGTATAATACTGACTATCCATGAAAGCTGTGCCTAGCACTCGCGAACAGTTCCACTTAAAAAAGGGTAGATGGGTTGTGGATAATAACTTTCCGAAGTTTTCAATTTTAAACTTGCATTTGCTATATCCTTTTGACACATTCAACTAATTTATGTATTTGAAATTAGTATCGTTCCACGTTTTTTGATACGGCTCAAAATGCTTTTTAGTGTTCTTCTCCTTATTGTTATCTTATCTAATACCCCAATTTTAGCAAGATCAGACAAGACCTGACGCATGCGTACATGCGCGGAAGGTTTTACCTAAGAAGATCAGACAGTACAGTTATATTTTATGGCAATAAAATGTCAAATTTCTACTTTACAGTAAGAAACTAAAATTACTAGTTGTACAGTTTATTACTTTGCATTTTACAGTTTTAAATTAGAACCTCGGCTGCCAGTATTATACTGTAAAAACAACAGTTCATTTTTTGCTGTATACAAGCCACCAATGAATTTTCTTTCAAAAGCAAAATAGTCAATTTAGTCGAGAAATCGTCCACTTGATCGCAATTAAAAACCTGCGAAGCAAAAATGATTCTTCATATCCCAACTGATGAGTAATAATAGCGTTTGACGCTGTTCATAAAGAGAGTATATACGTAAATAAACGGGATGCTTAATGAAGGAAAAGTTTTGTAGTATGTTTGAAAAAGACTCAAGCGCAATTTTATTTTCGTCAAAGCAATAATCTTATCTCTCAAAAAATGATTATTTTTCTTTATTGAATTTATTCCAGCCCAGTAAGCTCCGATGACTTACCTTAATTAAAATGTTCATCTTTTGTGAGCGTAGATAATATTACCTCTCAGTAGATATTCGTTTTTGAAAGAAAATGAGTCGTTATGTTTTTTAGAGGAATTGTGTAGTTGTATAATAAATCTGAATGTGAAAACTTTCTTTTGATTGCATTCTTCATCAGAAAGTCAAAAATGCATTGAAGCTTTGAAAATTAATTAAAGAATATATATAATTTTTTAAAAATAAATAAATAAATAAGTAAATTCCCATCCTTTATGGTATAAATTATACATATAAATGTAATAGATTTAATTTTTTGATCAAAAATGTTATTCAAATATAATCCCAATAGTTGAATGAGAAATCGCATAAGTGAAAATAAAAGTTAGTGCGAAACAAGAGTAATAAGTTTTATTCAACATTAATTTTCAATTCATTACCTAAATATCTGAATTTCATTGTTTTGTCACAAACGTTGTATATTCACCACAAGGTTGTTTTCAGACAGAAACATTTCTTGTAAACATTTCACGCACATTATTCTACATTATTTAGTTGGCACGCGCTATTTGACATTGGTTGTTTACATTGGTTGTCATTTATTCGATGCTTAAAAATGGCCTAACCCATTGTAGATTGCTATATGACGTCCAATAGAAAAATAGTGTCAGTGTACAGTGTGATGTTCATTGCAATAGCCATCATTAAATTGGCCTTTTAAATAGGTTATTCTCCTAAAATTAATGATCGTTGAATTAATCAAATTTGCATTCATTTAAAATTCCTTCACTAATATTCAGATGGGAAGAATGGGCTTATAAAAACTTTTTTTGAACGCAGACGGATAAAAAATATTTCGTTTCATCAGTTTATTAAAATTAAATTTTATACACATGACTTGCTTTGAAAAGTTGAAAAACTACAAAAATAAATACTATACGTCAGACTTTATTCGCACTAAGCATAGGTTTAGCTTTGAGTGCAAAATCTTAAAGAAAAACAAGACTAAAAATGGAAAAGGGTCAAAATATCTTAAATAAATATAATTAGATTTTTTCTGGATTTGAAGCTAAAACTGTATCCTGCTTTTATTAGAAAAAATCAAACATTTACTTAGCGTGTAAACAACGAAATGCAAAGAAATGTAAATTTAATTTTCTTTCGAAGTCATTACATAAATTGCGACGCACGTTTAGACATTCACACTATTTCTTACATTTAACGCTTCGTTGACACACTTCGACATCAATGAACTTAATATTTTTTGGAAACTAATGAATAATTCATGTCCAGCTGAAATTCCTTTAAAAATTATGTTGCGTGTTTTTCTTCACATTCCGTGGTTAAATGAATTTTAATGTGAGAGGAACAAAATCTTAGTTCTTGATAATCTTTCCGTTCTTGAAGAGGAGAGAGTTATGAGCGACGGAGAGACATGTCATGCTTCTTGATGAGTTAAAGGAAAAAAGATAAAATCATATTTACTAATTTACTAGTTGATAACTGGATACATAAAATCGGCTTTTCTTGCCGTAAGCGTAACATTTGCTTGAATGTATATTGCATTAAATATAACAAAGCATTTACAATTCATAAGGGTCATTCCACGTCAGTTCACCCGGTCATGTAACCCATGTCCTCGGATTTTGATAAAATTTGGTGTATTTAATATTTTTATGGTGGTAAGTAACCATATGAATTCTTTTGCCCATATGTGATCTGGTTTTTGTTTTACAGGTTGTCAAACTTTTTAAAAAATTGCATTTTCTGTCAACCGCTAAGCCTAATCTGCATGTATACGTATCTCTTCAGTAAATTGTGTCGGGTGCAGAAATCGTTCAATATTTCCAAAAATTCTCAGATATGTTGCTGAAAGTATGAGGATTTAATAAAAAAATACTTGAAATTTATATAATATAATTTTGTTTGAATAAAATTTGTATAAACTACGAGAAACATTTTTTTTCTTGTGCAAAACATGAGTTTACTTAAGTGGCATTTCACGAAAAGGCGGAGGTCCTATTCAATAATGGAAGCATTCGAAATGAGCCTGAAGTTCTATCATTGCAAAGAATAAAATTAGTGGTTTTTTTTCGTTTTCTCGTTGCTATTGCACAATATACACATTTCAGTATCAAAATTTTTGAAAAAAAGTTCTAGTCATTTTCCTAACCTAAATTTCACTGAAAAGCAAACATACCTTTATTTTTAAGTGTATTTACAGCCCTATTATGCTACTTAAAATCATCTTAATCCCTTATTAAGCAGAAAGAAAAGTGAGAAATAATTTATGACTCCCAAATTCAGTTGTTAAGTTCAGCAAAATATCAGATGTAGAAAAAAGATGTACAAAACATGAATTTACTTTAGTAGCTTTTTATGAAGAGGCGGAGGTCATATTCAATAATAGAAGCATTCGAAATAAACCTAAAGGTGTGTTCTATCATTGCAAAGAACAAAATTATTGGCTTTTTTCGTTTTTTTTTTTTTTTTTTTTTTGCTATTGCACAATATACACATTTCAGTACCAACATTTTTGAAAAAAGTTCTAGTCATTTTCCTAACTTAATTTTCAATATTTTTTGTGTAAAAGAAGCATAGCACATTTTTTTTGTAGCATAAAACGTATTATATTTATTTTTAATGATGTAAAATTGTATTGAATGTGCGAAGAAGAGATAGGATAGCACAATCTTTGAAGAAAAAATAAGAATGAAAAATATGGAATTCCGAATATTATCGGATAGTTTGTTTTTAAAATGTTTGTGTCATCCTTTTTTTAGCAAATTTAAGGAATATACTGTTTGATATTTTAACGCTCAACCTTCTTTGCATTTGCGCATGTATCAGGTCTCTTCTTATTTTATCAAAATATGGGTCATAGTGATAAGAGGGATAAAGAATGTGAGTGGGTTTTCTATTTTGGTTTGTTTGTTTTTCATTGGATTCGCTTATCAGGAAGGTTGGTTTGCACTGATAAATGATAATAGGAGATAATTAAAAAGCTAGAGCTCCGGACAGACATAATTCAACAAAAATAAACTAGAAATTTCAGCATCCAGTTAAGAGCAAATACAGCTTTCGACACTTGCTAATGGAGTTTAAAGGAAAAAAATTGAAAATAATCAAGTAAGTGACTATGCTTGACTTGAAGCAAGACTATCTTTTACCTAAGAAAGGACTATTATCTTTACTATAAACAAGACATGGTAAGATGTTAGATGAAATAACTACGTCAAACGATCCGTAACATAAGATTTTGGAAGATGTTACTATTCTCTTCAAAAGGAGATTAAATATGTAAAAAATAAGTATTCCGAATATTTCACGATAACATAACTTCAACAAGTACTGTCCGACGTCGGAAATGCAAGGAAGGTCGAGCGTTAAAATATCAAACAGTATATTCCTTAAATTTGCTGAAAACAGGATCACACAAACACTTCAAAGACAAACAATCCGATAATATTCGGAAACTCATATTTTTCATTGTTATTTTTTCTTCAAAGATTGTGCTATCCTCTCTTCTTCGCACATTCAATACAATTATAAATCATTAAAAATAAATATAATACGTGTTTATGCTACAAAAAGCATGAGATATGCTTCTTTTACACAAAAAATATTGAAAATTAAGTTAGGAAAATGACTAGAACTTTTTTCAAAAATGTTAGTACTGAAATGTGTATGTTGTGCAATAGCAAAAAAAAAAAAAAAAAAAAAAAAAAACGAAAAAAGCCACTAATTTTGTTTTTTCAATGATATAACACACCTTTAGGTTTATTTCGAATGCTTCTATTATTGAATATGACCTCCGCCTCTTCATAAAAAGCTACTAAAGTAAATTCATGTTTTGCACATCTTTTTTCTACATCTGATATTTTGCTGAACTTAACAACTAAATTTGGGAGTCATAAATTATTTCTCACTTTTCTTTCTGCTTAATAAGGGATTAAGATGATTTTAAGTAGCATAATAGGGCTGTAAATACACTTAAAAATAAAGGTATGTTTGCTTTTCAGTGAAATTTAGGTTAGGAAAATGACTAGAACTTTTTTTCAAAAATTTTGATACTGAAATGTGTATATTGTGCAATAGCAACGAGAAAACGAAAAAAACCACTAATTTTATTCTTTACAATGATAGAACACACCTTCAGGCTCATTTCGAATGCTTCCATTATTGAATAGGACCTCCGCCTTTTCGTGAAATGACACTTAAGTAAACTCATGTTTTGCACAAGAAAAAAATGTTTGTCGTAGTTTATTGAAATTTTATTCAAATAAAATTATATTATATAAATTTCAAGTATTTTTTCATTAAATCCTCATACTTTCAGCAACATATCTGAGAATTTTTGGAAATATTGAAAGATTTCTGCACCCGTCACAATTTACTGAAGAGATACGTATACATGCAGATTAGGCTTAGCGGTTGACAGAAAATGCAATTTTTTGAAAAGTTTGACGGCCTGTAAAACAAAAACCAGATCACATATGGGCAAAAGAATTCATATGGTTACTTACCACCATAAAAATATTAAATACACCAAATTTTATCAAAATCCGAGGACATGGGTTACAAAATCCCGTTTTCCTGGGTGATTTGACATGGATTGACTCATAAATCACTTTTTATGATTGATTAGTAGCTATTTGTGCCATTAATATTACATCTTTCTTTCGAACTGGTGAAGTTAGGTTAGCATAGGTAGCAGCATAGGTATCTATGATTTTATTGAATAACATAAACTTATAATGTTGAAGGATATATTGAAAGAACACATCAAATTAAGTTTCAGTTAGTACAGTTAAATACATCGATATTAGCATCTTCAACATTGTACTTATGTTATTCAATAAAAGTACTTCTTTTGTTGGCCAGTCCCGCGACTGCCATTTTTTTAAAAATGAGAAATATATCACTCTCCCAAATGAGTTTGCATTACCAACCTTTCAGTTAAAGGCCGAACGAGCAAACTGATTGCTCCAAGGAGACTTCGCTATATTTGAATTCTTAAGCGATTTTATCTAAACCAAGCTCTGCTCATGTGTGTTGAAGGTAGCAGGTGGAAATATTTTTAACCCCCGATAAGAAACATACATTCAAAACACTTTCATTATCAAGTGAATATTCTTCTTTGGCATACAGGAAAATTGAATGGATTCAATGAGCTAAGTGTCTTTAATGCGATATGTGTTCATACTGCAAATGTATACTACATGATAAACACACATATAAAAACGGTAAAAAAGGCAGCAATTAATTTATTTCACAAATTTTCGATCTACTTAAACTTTTGCATAATTCAAATACTCCCGTTTTCAAGACTTTGCAAGTTATACAGGTACATTTTCCTCTTGAAATTTCAAAAGGTGAAAAATTACAGCCTGTTTTGCTTCTCACACCTACCGACTTCTCATTAGTAATAAATTCTCACCTAGAATTAACATACGTTGCTCGAAAAAGAACCCTCAATTAAAGTAATTCAAATAGTCTAAACTTATCCAGCGCTTATTTTCAATCTTTCCTCCTTCCCCTCGCCTTGTGAAAAGATTGTTAAAATTTCATCACCTAATTGCTCTTGAAGTTAGACGTGAAGATGTGTTTTCAAGCGTAATTCAGGATCGAAATAACCCTATTTTGCACCAATGAACGAAATTCGCTGTCGCAAGTTCTATCAGTTATTAGAGCCTTCATTGTTTTAGAAGTTGCCTCTTCATTTCATACGCATGAGAAACTTTGTCATGCGTTTAATGATGGATATACGATTCTGCAAGCTTTTAATGAACTGTGCGCGATCGGAGCTCAGACGCTGTATGTATTTAAAACTGATTTCATTTTTCGCGAGTGATTGAGGCGTCGGGAGTTTATTTATTTGTTTGTCGTTTCGCGTCTCATTAAAAATAGAGACAAAGCGGGACTGGGAGAAAGAAAATGAATGAATGTTTTCTAGTCACATATAAAGATGATTAGAATGCATCGGGAAAGTTTAAGTGATATTTAAAAGCAGTAGTTGATCTTTAATTTCTTTTGACATCTTTCTGTTTTCATTATTTTATAATCACGCATTTCAGATGGAAAGCAATTGCAACGAGCACGCTGGTTGGTTAACTGAAATAATTGCGTCACACATATCGCACACTGAGGATGAACGGGGCACATTTTTAATGCTTATAAAATTAAAAAAGTGCCTCTTTCATTCTCGGTCTGCGATATCAAGAAGTGCAAGTGTAGGATTTACTGATGAGGTGGAAAATTTTTGTTAACGGGCCTAAAATAGCACTAAAGCTTTTCCAAGCAAAAAAAAAAAAAGAAAAGAAAAAGCAATCAAGTTAAAAAAAAAAGAACATTTAATAAAAGACAATAATACAGCTTCAAAACTCGCAATTTTTGAGGAAACTGCAGGTAAGTCTTTCGATGTTAAATAACTCTTTTTTGGTTTCAAGTAAATCCGAAACATGCATCTGAGTAAAATCTTCACTATTGGATACAAGTATTGCCATATTTTTATTTATTAATTTATTCTTTTGCCAATAGTAAGACCAAAACAAAATATTTTTTCGATCACCTTGTACTTTTCTAAATGTCAATATCTGTTAAAGCAGCTCAAAGACAGTCACGAATAAATTATTAAGCGTACATTTTGCAACTAAAGGGAGATATTCTCTTAAGCGACACTTTCCGTTATAGTCTAAATCCCATCGATATCGCTTGACGAAACTAATCCCATTGTCCATTCCTCAGTATGCAATTTCCGTGCCTGAAGGGGACAACAACCTGTCACAAAATTGAACTTCGCGAAAATCACAGACTCGGAATTCGTTTGGGAGCTAACTGTCAGAGGAAGACGATTAAATGTGAATAAGTGGCATTTCTCAGAGGGTAAATCAACGGGGATTCCCCACTTAGTATCTATCACTCAACTGCTTAAAGTACAATTGAAGCCATTGAAAAGGTCACTTCTGGAAGAAAACCGGATCTGTGGTTAAGGGGCTTTTTATTTTCCTAAATTTCATTAATTTAGTAACTCGTATTATTGATTAATGTCAATAAGAAATAAGTTGGTTCGTATTGTTGAAATGCATATATGAATGGCGTATGACTCAAAGGAGATAAAAGATATTTTTACAATCACGTAAGGTATTGAATAGATTTGCAGATTCCGAGGCAAATGTCTCACTGCAACGTGTTATTGTTGATATTGGTACCCAAGTGCTTTATAGCAACAACAAGAAAAAGAATTGATGAAAATAAGGTACATTGGATTAGTCTAAGAGAGGCGTTTATTCTGGTGTAGCTTGATAAACGCTTATTGAAAATTATGACGACGATAGATGATATTTGTAAAACATCAGTCTAAACTAAATGTAGATTGTGGAATACTACTCAAATGAACAGAATTTCAGACAAGACTCACATATAGGTATAACAGCCGTGTATGAGTTGTAAAGTTATCCATATCACTAGAGAACTGTTTGAGGTAGGACGATGAAAACTCTATATATTGTCTGCCAATGATAATTTTTCAATATAAATCATGATTCCACAAGGGCGAAAAATTTACGATAAGGCGGGGGTCTTATTTAGCAGTAGCATGTCTTCAAGATATTGCAATACCAAGGCAGACATGCTGGAATAGAAACAGTGGGGCGACAGCTTTATATCTCATATGGATGAACGAACCAACGAATACCTCTTTGAGCTGAATCCTCGACATGAGAAAAGTCTAACTTTTTCTCCCACACTTTGAGGTTTTGCACAGTAGTCCTACAACGTTTCACACGAAAAGCAGCATCATCTCATCGGCCGATGATCAGCCATTCATCGAAACCCGATGAAATTCTCATCGACCGATGATCCAATATGTCTCATCGGCCGAGCAGAATCCGAGCAGCAAAATCCGATGAGAATACGATGAGATTTGGTGCAATTTAAGAGCAGAACAGTCCCGTGCCGAGGAATTTCATCGGGAAACTTGATCGGAAGGATATCGTTTTCCGATGGAATATAGCTCATCTTATTTTCATCGGGAAAGTTGATCGGAAGGATATCGCTTTCCAATGAAAAGTAGCTCATCGAAAACCGTGCTCGGATACTGATCGGAACGATGTCATCGTGCGTTACAGGATCAGTTTACGAGGAGTTTGTTGATCGGCCGAGCAAAATCCGATGAGTTGACGCTACTTGGGTAGGAAGTTGGGGAGTAAAGTAGTTTGAATATGGATAAGTAAATGCTACGACGGCACGAGATGCGAAACTCTACATAATCGTAACTGACCTACAGTTACAATTACAATACCAACCCTGGATAAAGCATTGTATTTTATATTTCTTTATATTCATCAGTAATTTGTCAGTGTTGCACCTTAGACTGAAGAATCTCTCTCTGTAGAGGCATTTATTTACACAAAATCAATGATGCCAGTGGCTACAATAGTCTCATTGACTTAGAAATAGTTGGCTTTAATCGGTAACAAGTCATTTTTTTTTTGTTGCAAGAGTCTCTCTTTAATTAGAAGTAATACATTGCCCACCTTTGAGTTACAAGTTATTCAGATTACTTTCCAAAGGTTGATGAATACTATGTTGGGAACAGAGAAGTCGCTAAGAGTTATAGAAACAACAAAGTGGTAAAGTACAAAAAAAAAAAAAAAATAAAAAAAATAAAAAATAAAAAAAAAAAAAAAAAAAAAAAACGCATTCTTCATAACTTTTACCTGGTCCGAAACAAAATGTAAATGATTTGTTGAACTTTTGAAGTGGAAATTTTGAAGACAAGCCCCAACCAGCCTTATAGGAGTCATAATTTTTGGTAAAGAATATAACATTGGTTTACAAAACAATACTTGACAAACAATTACTATAATTATGTTTCAAAGCATCGAATGTACGAAGTTAATTAAAGGGGCAAGTGGATAAAGGTGATATGCGACATCTGAATTTCGCCGATTTACACAAACTCAAATTAGTGGGTGTTCACTTGTGTTAACTCACAAACACAATTGAAGGGGCAATTGAATAAAGCTGATATGTGACGATATGTTTGAATTTCTAGAAAAAGCTTTCAAAAGAAAAATTATTACTTTATCAACTTCATCCATTGTAAAAAGTAAATTCTTCAGAAATTGTCACGTATCACCTTTATCCACTTGCCTCTTCAATTTCATGTTTCAGTGATGAGTGATGAGCTAAATGGAGTTGGAATGAGGTGAAATCATGCCAATACCGTATAGGCACTGCCTCTGGGAATATGGTGAAGGGTAAATGTACATCAGAGTCTTTATTCACGGAAACTTTTAATATGAGGTTTTCTTCTTCAGCTTGAAATAAATAACCAGAATAGCGCTTTTGCTTTCATGACTTTACGTTTCATTTACGTCTCGCAAATTGTGACGAAATCTCTTGTGCTATTAGGTTCACGCATTGAGGGGTAGACTGCAAACTGGACTAGCGCCTAGTATGGAACATGCCTCAGCACAACGACCACGTCCGCAGACCACTTCACACACTCCAGGGTCCCCCGTACCTTCCACAATTCGTAGTTAAACCGGGATGGGGTCCTGAAGAGCACTCTGTTCTTTTGATCTAAAGCAAGGGCAGAGCAAATCCCTTGTCCAGTACCCCCAGAGGTATCGTTTCACTTGCAGGACTTTGCAACCACGATCCATATTTAACATCGACCAGCCACCATTAGCAACGACGGTGGATCTTTGATCGGCTGGGATCGAACCCGGGACCCTCCGGTCATGAGTCCGACGCCTTACCGGTCGGGCTACCACGGTCCTTCGCATACCATTTCACACACTCCAGGGTCCCCCGTACCTACCACAACTCGCGGTTTAACCGGGATAGGACCCTGAAGAGCGCTCTGTTCTTTTTGAACCAGAACCAAGGGCCGAGCAAACCCTTGATTCAGCACCCCCAGAGGTATCGTTTCACTTGCAGGACTTTGCAACCACGATCCATATTTAACATCGACCAGCCACCATTAGCAACGACGGTGGATCTTTGATCGGCTGGGATCGAACCCGGGTCCCTCCGGTCACGAGTCCGACTCCTTACCGATCGGGCTACCACGGCCCTTCGCATACCATTGTAGGCCTCCGAACTCAGTCCTATGGGGCCCGTTTCTTGGATTTCTCGTGTGGTATAACCGAAGACTACACGCTAGGAGAGCAATGCAAGGTAGAGAAAAGTTTAATGCATATTTTGGAAACTCACATTTAAGTAACATATGGTAGATTTACATTTTAAAATTCAGAAGCATGCGACTAGCTTTTTATTTTAATAAAAGAATCAAAATCCGTTGTTCATTTCAAAACTGGATCCTTTTTTAGAAATTTTACTAGTTAAAAATATTTAGAAGTAGCTATCATTATACAATGTGTACATGTACATAAACACACTGATCAACTAAAACTACACTTTCCACACCAGAAAGATCACTCGCCAGTAACGAATAACTCATGCCATTCCCCACCCCTGATTATTTTATTCCTACTTTTAGCATATGAATGTCTGTTAAGAATACAAACACACAAGTTTACCTTCTTTAAATAATCATACACGCAAATAAAATCAAGCTAACTAAGGGTGACATATGCGGACGAAATCCATTTGCTTTCTTGCAAAAGTAGTATTTTATTTATACCTCAATTATGTGAAGAAATGGTCAGATGGAAAAATAAAAATACAACGCTAGGAGGTAAATAAGTGAAGAGGGCATAATGATTTGCTTGGTTACTCAGAGTAATCATGAATTCATGGTCAAATTAAGCTTTCGCTGCGTTGACATTTTTGATTAACGGAAGAAAAAGCTTGGAATGATTTCACACATTTCAGCAGAGCAAAAAATTATTCTCGTGGAGTTGATAAGAAAGTAAGGTGTCCAGTTTCAATGTAATAAATGAGTAGAAAATGCTTGGTACGATCAAAAATGTTACAATGAAATGATGAAAGCTTTCCTTCTTTTTTCTAACGATTATATATATTACTATTATTTATTTTTTAATTTGTGTAGTTATTTTTTGAATATCAAAGGTTTGTGTAGTTAGTTACTAGTATGATATAAAAATAAAATTTTATAAAAAAAAGTAAAACCGACCTCAAAAACGCAGCTGAAAATAGCTCTAAAAAGTAAAAAATAAATTTATTCTTTGAACACCATCGATACTACTTTTAAACATGAGTTTTGAAGTCGGTGCCGAAACAGTTAATAAAATCATTCGTACCCATTGATTGTACCATTTGATTGATTTTTCCTCTCAAACAACACTTGGAATTGATTATGAAATATTTATGGCTGTTTTTATTATGAAACATGTAACTGAAGAATGGGCACGAATGATTTTATTAACTGTTTCGGCACCGACTTCAAAACTCATGTTTAAAAGTAGTATCGATGGTGTTCAAAGAATAAATTTATTTTTTACTTTTTAGAGCTATTTTCAGCTGCGTTTTTGAGGTCGGTTTTACTTTTTTTTATAAAATTTTATTTTTATTTCATTCTTTTCAGTGTAAATGTATACCCGGAATAGTGTCATGTTGCCATCGTGACGCTTCATCTCACTTTACTAAAGCGTCTAAAATTTTAAGCGATTGCCACTAACAACATTTTTTTTTTCTTTTTAGGATTTATTTCTATGCTGATTTAATTAAAACATTTTTAAATTACTAGTTTTTTACCCGATTATGATTCTAAAACTGGCCTACAGGTTAATCCACAAAGTAAATATTTACCGCCGATTCATTAGTGCATCACTAATTTTAAAATTTAAAAGTTTATGTGATGGGAGCCTGAAAATATATTTTTTTAAAAATTGGGGTACTCAGGACTAAATATGTTCTATCAGTAAAACTGCGATTTGCATGCCGCATAATCGTTCGACGTAGACAGTGCATTTTTTTTCTGCTGCTTGAAAATCCACCGACTCCGTCGAGCATCGAACTTAAGCTCTTGCGAATGAGAGCCCAGCGTCTTACCGCTAGGCCACTCTATCGGCGAGCTACTGTGACCTAATGGACATCAAATCGCAAGTGTGTGCGCGTGAAATTTGAAATTCAATTCATGCGCAAAGAGGGTGCGCATGAACGGAATTCTGAAGATTTCCCTCAATTTCTTCAGGGTTCCGTTCTCAAACCCCGCATCAGGGGACCATGGGACCACCAGGGAGGTGTACCCTTTCCAACAAAAAAAAAAATTACCAAAATCGGTCTATTCAGTAAAAAGTTATGCGTGGTCATACATAAAAAATAAAATATACCGGTCGAATAGAGAACCTCCTCCGTTTTTTCGTCGGTTAAAAAATGAATTCGAGTTTTTTTAAACTTTATAATTAGTTTGAAGTTTATTCAAACTAATTATAGAGTTAAAACAAAAAGTGTGTTAAATTTTGAAACCGATTTATTGTACTATTAATCCAACTTTTTATTGGCAGTAAATAATAAGGTTGTTATATATCTTTTCGAACCATTATCGTTTGGTTTTGATGTTTTGACTTATTTTCAAAAAAAAAAAAAAGTTTATTGAAAAGCTTAAGACGCAAATACTCAAGACCTTCCTTCTTCCAGATTTTACACTTTTTTTCTCGAATCACATACATAAACTTATGAATCAGGCGACGTTATCTTGTTAGCATTTGAATGAATGTAAT
This sequence comes from Uloborus plumipes, assembly GCA_038373865.1. NCBI lineage: Eukaryota > Metazoa > Arthropoda > Arachnida > Araneae > Uloboridae > Uloborus > Uloborus plumipes. Next base: position 16,301 of record JAXGGA010005591.1, read on the forward strand.
TTCCATAATCGTTTAAATAGCAGTTTTTGGCATAAATTTTTCCTTCATCAAAATTTAAAATTTTGCCTCAAATATATATTGAAATTATTATTTTTGAATAATTTTTTAGTTTATTTCAGCTTATCTAACCCACTTTCTCTCTCTTTGAGTTAGAAAATCACCGAAATAATGAGAAACGCAGCAATCTCAACATTCGAAGTGCAAAGGTAATTACTTACTTTTTATTTTAAACTCGTTTGTTTGTAACCACATTAAGCTTAGTCAAAATCTTACGAATTTTTTAGCCAGTTCTATATTGTATTTCACTCTTCCCTCCCCCTTGGGATTCATAATTTTAATGTAATAATTGTATTATATACAATTTCATTTTACTATTCCAGTGCTTAAGGGATGAATCACAAATCCCATGCCTTTTCATGTACTTCTTTCATTTTCTTCCTCCTCCAGAATTACTCCTAAGATATGCCTGCAAAATTACTTTGGGGATTCATCTCATGTCGTCATTGCTGAGTTTTAGGGAAGCAAAATCCTAATATTATCCGCAAAGAAAGTTTCGTATAAAACAATTCAGAATACGCAGAATGCATATCCTCAGAGAAATCACTTAGGTCCACTAAAATGTTTTTCTGTCATTTGTTTAACATCAAATATTTTAAATGATAAATAATTTTAACCGCTGTCTTAGAAAATATTAAGTTATAATGCTTCGGTAGCTGTGGTTTAGCACGCAAGGAACTTTATATGCTAATGTTAGGTTGTAAAGAATACAGTGTGCACTGATTAAAAAAAGAAAGAAAGGAAAAAAAAAACATTAAAAAAATCGATTCAAACATTCTTTATTATGAAGCAGTGAGTAACCGCCCCTAAGCAACGGTACAACTCGTAAATTTTATGGCAAAAATTTACGAGTTGTACCGTTTCCCATGTGCGGTCGCTCGCTGGTATTCTAATTTCACATTAGCAACCAGTTTTTTTTTCTGCTCTTTGCTGTATAAAAGGATTTTTGCCTCCAGCTCGTTCACTTTTGTATTCCATGCTGATGACGGCATAATAAGCCCGAAACTGCAGTCCATGGATCGAAATGAACGAGTTGGCGGTGTATTGCATGTACTCTTTATTATGTTTCCATTCCAATCTCAAAAAGCTTTTTTCCAGTGTTATTGCACTTTTACGAGTGCACTTCATCGTAATTCTAAGATTTAGAGACGATTTTCAACTTGGCGTCATTAGAGGCGCAGACACTAGAGTAGGCCAGAAGTAACCTTATTAGAGGTGGAGGGGAGGGGGAGGGTCATCAGTCTTCACACGGGAAAAGCTGTCATATTTCTGCATTTCAAAAATCAGTTATTTGCTAAATTTTCCCATAGTGGAGTTTTACTCTACTTCTCATCAGTTCTTTTTACGGAGTAGCAACCAGCGACTCTAATAACGTATTTTCAAATACATTTTTTTTTTATCCAAAACTATTTTAAAGCCGAAATGTCAGACAGATTAGCCTGTCCTCTCAAGGAGTTCTAGCTGTTCTGCTTTTATTCACTGTATTTCTCCACCCCCGTTCTCTCAACAACAACACAAAGACATTTCTAAAATAGATTATGAAGGTTCTTCTATAGCTTTTTGAAAATTATGCACCTATCAACCAAAACGTTTTTAATGAAATCAACCAAATGTGGGGTTTTTTTAGCTTTTATCGACAGTATGCATTTTGGAAATTAAAATTACATTTTAGTGGTTATTTACTGGTCAGAATACACTAGATTAGAAATAAATAACTTTGTGCGGAAAAGTAAAATTAAAAAAAAAGTTTTAATGCACGAAACTAACAGATTACCGACTACACGTATTTTGGCGTTACACGGAACACATGTATGTAATAAGATGCAGGTTTTGGTTTATAAACAGGGACGTCATTTCGAAATTTTCCAAGGGGGGGGGGGGGCAAAGGGTGCATACACAATGTAAAATTTACCAAAAAGGGGCAAAAACCACGCCCACTTATATGCCAATACATTGATTTCCCAAAGCAGGGGGGTGGGGTGCAATTGACCCCCCTGCCCCCCCCCTAAATGACGGGCCTGGTTATAAAACGTTATTTTTAATTTTACTCGAGATTTACCCTTTAACTATTATATTTTATGCTCTAGCTTCTCTATAACCATAACACAATAGAAACGCTTCAAAAAGAGATGCATTATTGAATATAGTTCTTTATTTGATCAACACTTTTCTTTGTGAAAGATGCATAAAAAAGTTAGCTATAAACATTTTCTACTAAAAAACAGGCGTTCTGCCATAAAATGCATCGCTCACTGTCACAAGTTGGGATTCCAAAGAGGGATGTGAAAGCTGCTTTTCTGTGATGTAACTTTCACGCTCAGAAATTGGTTTTGAAGTAGAGATATGTTTGAGTTTCATTTTCACAAGCACGTATATTTTTTCTGGGATCAGCCACAATGTATCGTTGAAAAATGTTTTATCGCTTTCGATCTTACAAGAGATAGTCAGATGCTTTTTTCGTAATGGGGCTGTTTCCTTCAGCCAAAAATACTACTTTTAGTCTCTAAAATTGGTAGGATTAGCAGAAAAAAAAGTTTTTACTTTTCAGCATTTTATATTTAATTAATTTGTTTCAGTATCAAATTTTGTAAAAAAAGCGTGATCTCGTATATGACATTACACGTAAAGTACCCTGGTCAGCTGAGTGTTTAGCTGTCAACCGCTGTGTTTGCCGCTTATGTTTTTATTCGCTATTGTTCCTAACAGTTCCCGTTCAACAAAACAAACTGAAAAGCTTTTTCGGACAATCTATAGAAAACTAGTTTGAAGATGATCTACTGCTTTTTCCTGCAAGACCAGCGTTTCAACGCTCCAGAAATTAGTGCAATAAAGCAAATAAGGTAAGCTTATCAAGCCTATTCAACCGCACAGTATTTTTTTTATAGTGTGTCTTATTGTTTTGCTTTTTAAAGAGGTGACCGTTTCTCAAAACCATCCGTCATAACAAATGGAAAAAAATAATACTTTCCTTCCCTGCTAACTTCTTCTTAGGGAATTAAAAAAAATAAATATATGAAGCAATTCTTTTGTCGGTTATATTGGAACTGTAAGGCTCGGTTCCAGAAAAATTGCAAAGGGTCGCCAAGGGTTTCACATGCCACGTTATGCGTAGAAACGTAAAAAATAAAACTTATGCACCATTAAAATAATTTCTATAAAATATATAACTTAATCAAATTATTTGCTAAATGCTTAAGTCATATGATTTAAAGCGTGCTATTTCAAAAAAAAAAAAAAAAACTTTTAAAATTTAGGAAACACCTCCATTATCCTCTTTAGTTGAAATTAAATTGTGCCATTAAATTCTTTACTTGCGTAATATTACACACTTTTGTATATATTATCCATAGCAGTACTCAAATATAATTCACAGCTCTTCCTCTCTCTCTCTCTCCTTTTGTGCGATTTCCTTTCAATGCAATTTTTAATAGTGGTGCACTTTTTTAGCCTACCTTCCCGTTAAAAATAAAAGAAAGACGAAAAAAGCATAAAAAGTGGCTGAATGCATCTAAAAAAATATCGCCAAGTCCATAAAATATCGCCAAGTCTTAAAAAAAAGTCAAAAAGAAAAAAAAAGAAAAATGAATATTGAAAAATTAAAAATTGGAAAGTAGGGTATTGAGATGGGGAATTTGTGCGTCGGTCTGTCTGTCCTCCCCTAAAAACTTTTGAATGATTATACCGATTTGAACAATTTTTTTTTGTTCGAAAGATCTCGGCGAGTACAGCTCATTCCCATGTTTGATTTTTCGATCCGAACAAATTTTGGTTCAACTTTGAGCCGTTTAAACAACCTGTCCTGCGATATTAACTTTTTAGTTAATAGTCCGATTTGAACAAACTTTTTTTTGTTCGAAAGATCTTTTCAAGGATACTTCATTTCCGTATCTACATTTTCGATTTGAACAATTTTTCGTTCAACATTGAACCGTTCAAACAAGCTGTCACCCCTAATAACTTTTGAGTGAACAGTCCGATTTAAACAATTTTTTTTTTGTTCGAAGCATCTTGGCAAGGATACTTTATTACCGTATTTAAATTTTCAATTTGAACATTTTTGGTTCAATATTGAACCGTTCAAGCAACCTCTCCCCACCTATTAACTTTTAAGTGAACCTTCCGAATTGAATAAACTTTTTTTGTTCGAAAGATCTCGGAGAGACTCATTCCCATATTTCACTTTTCAATTTGAACCATTTTTCGTTCAATGATGAACCGTTCAAAAAATTTTTTAACATGAGCGCCTACTGGGAAATTTAAATTGAATGTTGATTCTGAACTTAAAGGCGGATTTCCTTCAAACTAACTTTGTAAGAAAACGGTTTTGACAAAAAATGTATATAAAGTACTTTTCTGAAAAATCTTCTGTGAGGACTCTGATTCCGACTCCGACTCCGCAAACATGGCGGAAATGCAGGCTCAGAAAAAAAATGACTGACTGGGCAGACGATTTTTTATTTATTTATTCATTTTTTTGTTTAATTTATTATTATTATTTTTATTTATTTTTTTGGCAGACGATTTTTTTTGTTTACAAAAATTTTTCATTCACGAGAGCATTTTATTCTTTATTTATATTTAACAACTGGCAACGGATAAAAAATAAAATTTGAGACATTTTAATAACGAACGAGGTTTTTTTTTCTTTCTTTGATAAAATGTGTTTTGATGTTCTTTGTACTTTTATTTTATTGATTATTTTTTTTTTCTTTTGAAAACGATTGTGAAATTTTTCTATGGAAGAACTATAACAGTTACATTCTTTAAAAGGTGCGACAAAACTTTATTTACTCGTTTATTTACTTTTTAAGTGTCCATTTCATCTGATGAGAGGGGTATATTTTGCTTTTAGAAATTAGTTTTAAGTGCTACAAAGGTATGTTTGACATAATTTTCAGTTTCAGATATTCAAGAGAATATTGATCAGATGCTAGAATGCCGATGTCGATGTACGGGAAAGTAGGCTCGTTTAGTTCTTGACAGAACTTCTTGTTTACAATAGATGTTATGAGAATAATTTTATCTATCAATATGTTTAATTATACATATTGTTTTCGAGACAACATTTATACTTTCAGGTACACTCAATACATAAAATTAAATGAATATTGATGGCGTAAAATAAAGAAATATTTTTTACACTGAAAGTAAAAGATATGTTTATTATATTGTAGTTCACCACGACATTCTTGAGAAGAATGTATTATATGTATTCAATTGCTTTTCTTTTTTTTTCTTTTTTACGTAAACATAGGAACGTATAATTATTTTATTTATTCTTCTTCATGTTTTCATCATGATCGCTTTTTCATGTTAACATGAAACACTCTGAGTAGTTGCCCAACCAAGCTATAAATTTTCTTTATATTTTTTAAAAATCTTTTTTTTATTAAATGATAAATAAAAAGTTTTCAACGTTTTAATTACGCCCCTGTTTGTTTTGCTTTGTTTTACTTACTGCATTAATCTTCTTAAATCAAATAATGTTTGATTAAAAAAGATGAATACAGTTTCGGTGAAAAGTAAAAATTTCAATCAGAGATTAAGCAAAAACTCAAGAAACAACTGAATTTCGCCATTTATCAATTTTGTGCATCACAGAGTCCAGTTTTATCAAATAATTTCCTTACCCCTACATGTATAAATCTTTTAATATTTATTCAACATTATGTCATTGAGTCAACAAAGTTGAGACGCCCATATTTCTGGAAGACGTTATTGGTGGTAACTTTGTATCTCCCGAAGCAAGGATCTAATATCGCGGCAAACGGGATTTGAGTGAAATTTTCATAAAGATTCTCTCTGCTTCAATGCAGAGAGGAGGCAAGAAATAGGCTAATGAGTCTGGACGAGGTTTTGGTCGTGTTTATCTTTTACTCAAATTAATTTTTTGTTTTAATTTCTTAACAAGCTTTATTTTTTTAGTGTAATAAGAAGCCCAAATATAAATGTAGGTGAAATATGAACTTTTTTCTACCCTAGAGAAAGAAAAGAACGCACTCAGTCGCTATTTTTTGCACAAATTAAATTTTGGATGCATATAAAGAATGGGATTTTGAAATTTCTACCATGGTAGAAGGTTTCAATATAGTAGAAGGATAGCATATAATCTGGAGCTAAGAATTTTTGCTTTCTGTGGAGCCTAGGCATTTTTTTCCCAGAGAGATAAGGGCTTTTATTTTCTGTTCAACCCATTATTATTATTTACAGTAGACCCTAGGGTTTAAGAGCACAATTGTATTTGAATTTCAGCAGGAAAAAGTTTGTGCAAAGTGAGATCTATTCACCAAAATTGAAGAAGAGAAGTGGGAAGAAGTGTGTTCACTGGAATAAAGGTTCAGCTGAAAAATTCTAGCTGTCAAAATTTTCCTTGGATTATCATTGTAACATCGTACTAAAAAAATCTTTGACTGAAAGATGTAAACAGTGCATACCTTTTTTATACAACAAACAGGCTGCTACCACGATAAGCGGAATAATTTTACGTTCAATGCGAAAAATATTTGCTACGAAGCCTAGGGTCGCATTTGGATTTCAGGTGCAGAAAAGTACAAACTGAGATCTTGTCACTCAAACTGAAGAATATCAGCTGGTAGGAACAGTAAACACCAGGGAAAAACTGCAGGTAAAAAGTTTTAAATGTCTGATATGTCAGATGGTTAAAGTCTGGGGGTAAAATTAAGCCTTTTTCAGAAAAGACCCGTAACTCCGACTATTTAATTCATCGAAATGAAACTCCATGCATTGGGTTCATATGTGCAGAGTAAGCAGAGCCATTTGATTTTTTATTACATTTAATTTTTCTCCCAATCATGCCTTTAAAAGAGCATGTTTTGGTACCCCTACTTTACTCCATGGTGGTGTAAAACGGGGCAGTTCAAAAATTGGCGTATATTTTCACAAAAATATGTAATTATTATTTTTTAATTAAGAGTTCAGTGAAATAAATGTATCTTGCATATAATAAAAAAGGTGCAAATGTACAATAAACGTATTTTTTCAGATAATTTTATTAAAAGAATATATCAGTGGTTATCAATCATAGACTATCAATCAGGTAGGAATACACTACGAAAATCCAGAAAAATCTGCAGCTTAAAAAAGACTTCAAACGTCACAAATTTGGCAACATTTGACAATTTTCTCAAATGAAGCTCATAAAGACAAATTTACAAAAATTTGTAACATTATCATATAACACTGAATTAAACCCATGTCTCCAAATCACCCCACTTCAGAAAACACTTACGAATAAATAGAATCGTAAACTTTATTCTAATTTTTTTTTTTTTTTTTGTAGATTTACTTTTTCCATGTTCTGCTATAAGCCTATACTAAAAGTAATAGTTTTCTAGTTAATAATGATTTTAGAGGGAAGTTCATCAGCATTTACTCTTATATACCGCATGCAATGAGCATGAAAAATAGTTTGTAAGCATCTGACTTGGTTTCAGTTTCTAAAAATAAAATAACAACATTTACTAAAAATTAATATACATAATATTACTAAAGTGGAATTAACTATAAATATCTCAGTTTGAAAACTTTTCAATCTTTTTAAGTTTCCATTAAAAGTTTTTCACTTTGAACACTCACCTGAAAAGTTTGAAAACTTTTCAGGTCAGGTGTTTTTTAAGATACTTCAAGCTTGTACCATCTGATTCTGCATTTCTTACATCATCACTGCAACATCATACTAAGACACTGAGTACTGACTGAGTAATGTCAAAAGAGACTGAAATGTACACACCCTCAAACAAATTTTATTGTATTGATCATTTCTTGCTTGGCACTAACGAAGGAGGCTAGGGCCTTCGAAACATGTATGCCTCTTTTAAAATTTTACCTACTTGTGCTTTTAAAACGTTGTTTTTTGCTTTTATTCAAATTTTATTGGTTTTATTTTATTTGCCATATATATTGTTATTCCACTATTTTCTTCTATTGACTTGCTTTAATCACAAATACGAAAAATTATAGATATAAAGTAATCCATATAGTTTCTCATTAAAAACTGATGTTACTAGTTACTAAAGTTTGAAAGAAAAGCAAACAATGCAAGAAATTACAATATCAGCACAATTTGAAAATAGTTATTCGTGCTACGAACTACGCCGAGTAAAATAATACAGCTATTTAATAGTAGTAGGAAATATTTGTAACAAGTTTTATTGACTTTTTATAATTATAGTTCGCTTTTTTCCCTTAATGAGCCACCACAAGCTTATTTGCAATAGCAATTTCACATTGATCCTTAGATTACTCCTTTGTATACAAAATGACATTTTAATAGACCGAAACAATTATTTAAAATAACTTTTTTAGCTGTGCATTAAAAAAGTTGCTCTTTGTTAAATGTATCGATTTAGATACGTTTCGCGCTTTAAAATGGCAGTTTTTTTTTCCGAGGATGCATTTTTAAGGAAGTTTTTTACACCAATTCGAAATAGCAAATTAAAAATTTTTGGTTAATAAACAATAATTACCAAAAAAAAATATTTGAAGTATTGTTCAGAAGTGGAAGAATTATTCTAGAATAGATTACTGATTTTCCTTACCTTACTATGAGGCGGTGAAAATAATTACATTAAAAGCCAACAGCAGCTAAAGTGTTCGAATATTACAAAATTATATCAAAAAAAGATACAATTTCTTCGAAGGTACGATTTATTTAATATTAAACATTTACATTAAAAGCTATTTATTCGAAATAACATACTTTGAAACGTCGCCTACATACAAAAATGTACCGACAAGAAACATAAATTATAAACTTTGTTTCTATTTCATTGTACAAGGTTAAAAGACAAAATTTGTTCAAACTACAGATTAAAAATTTATTCTTTTCGTTCGGGCAAATTCTTTCATCGAATTAGGTAACACATTTTTAAACTTTAAGCAATTAACGTCTAAATAGGCTCTTCAAATATTAACGACTGTTTTCAACCGTGAAGTTCAACAATTTTATGTTTTTTGCTAATTTCTTTAAAAATATATTTCTCTCTAGCAGTGAAGAGTGATAATCACTGGGAAAGAAGCTCGTGACAAAAAATATCTACTAGTATCGTTTCAGGAAGGAAATATGCTTTACACATAATTTATTAACGCTAACTCTCCATGCGTATCTCAGTGATAACGTACCTGGAAAAGTTAATTATCCGTTTTAGTTGAATTACAAAGGACACTGCTGCGAAGTTTTCCGCCAAAACGAAATTTCGCTAATCTATCAAATTTAAACTAGCAAATTTCCGTCGATCAATATTTTGTACTGAGAACGAAGATTTTGTGATACCGGGGAAGATAAAATCGAGCATGATAGTCAATCTCATGAGAGGGGGGCCATTAAAATTGCTTGCGGGTATAGTTTTAGCAAAATATCTCTTTTTATTTATATAACTGGCCTGCATGTAGGACACTTATGAATAAACTAGATGTAGTTGTTGGGCAACTTTTACCTTAAATTAATATTATATACCACATAGAAGTGTGCTCAAAATTAAAACTTTCAACGCATTTTGGTTACAAAAATTTTAAGAGTGTTGCTTAGGGGAAAACCACCTATATTGGACCACTGCTTAAATTGAACCTCGGGCTTAAAATCTAGTACAGAGATTTGTGCTACACTTAAACAGTAGAAATATGAAGTTTCAGGAATAAAACCAATGTGTATGAAGTTTCAAAAGTCTTCGAACTGTTTAGCTTGAGTTACGGCTAGATTTGTGTTAAAAACGTGCGAAATATTTTTTCGTGGACTTGTTTCTAGAAGGATAACTCAAAAACTTTTGAATTGAGGTAGAATGCTGTTACAGTATTATAATCTGTGTTCAATAGGGATTGCATCGATGTATTTACATGCGCGATTGTGATAATTTTTGACAGAGCAATGAGCTGAAAAATAAAAAAAATGGCGTGTTTTCCTTTATTGGATCGAAAAAGTTTTCCTATATTGGACCGGTGGTCCAATTTAAGAATACGATTTTAAACAAGACTTTTTATTAATAGTAACATAAAATAAGTGATTCGTCTTATTTAATAGCGTAGTTGAAATTATTTTAAGCATACTTTAACAGAATATTCATTTAAACTTTTTTATGAAGCACATTTTTATCACGCAGAAGCTGAAACTTCTTAAAAATGTTTTTTTTTCTCTTCATCCATTCAGCTGCAGTTTCAGATTGTAAAACATAGTAAATAACCTAAATAAAATTTATGCTGGTTTACCGAGAGAAGAATATGAAATTCTTCGACATTTTCGAAAAGATTTTAAAAGGAAACATATGTGATACTAAATGTTCAATGTAGATGAAGCCAGTCTTTTCACTGTCCAAAAGCTCCAAAATATATTGACGTATAGAGGTAAACACCAGATTGGAGCAGTAATGAAGGGTGAACGTGGTAGAAATACACTGGTTTTTTGCTGAATGAGTGCAACAGCTAGCTTCCCATGCTTATTTTCAAAAGCTTACGTTCCATGTATGAACTTATCGTAAAAGCAACCCCTGGTGAGAAATATGCTTGTTCAAAAAGAAAAGGTTGGATCACAAACGATAATTCACACAATTGATACAACATTTCATGAAAACTGTTAAGCCATGCAATATTAAATGATTGCCCTTCCATTAATGGATAGGCACAGCACTTACATAAAGAACGTTGATGCACTAAACTTGGCTAACGGGAACGATATAATAATGATTTCTCTTTAAGCACATCATGCACGTAGATGTGGTCTTTATTTAGTCTCTGTCTACATATTTCATATTTTAATCGAGGATGTAATACATGAATGCGAGAACCTCCAATGGGATCCATTATCTAATATCGTATAGGAGAGCTGGGGCAAACCGCAATCAAGGACATGTCAAATGCTGTGAGTTGATTCTAAAGAACAGGAGTTTGGCCTGTTAATTGACATGTGTTCAATCACATTAACTTAGCTGCCGCAGAATTAGAGGCAAGTAGTCCAGATAAAACTACTCTAAGTGAGCAGGTTATATGGTCGGTCTAAGTTGTACACCACGTACAAGAACTAGTTACGACTTAAATTAGTACAAGTTCTGCAGAATCTGCGGATAGTTCTCATCAAAACATGATTGTCAACTCTAACTATGATTTCGTAAATCCGGCTCACATATCACTTTTGACTAAAAAAATAGAAGGAACAAAAAGGAAGGCTATCTAAGCAATCATTCTAACGCTGTATAAAAGAGGCATAGAGCAGAAAAAGTCACACAAGAAGAAGCAACAAACTGGACAAAACAATTATTATTGTCATTTTTGTCATAGAGATGAAGTGCAAAACATGATTAAGTGTATGAAATAAAATCGGCTAGTTTATCAACACTGCCTAAGTGAGGCCGAAGCAAAAGAAATTCTATTCTAAATCCTGGAAAAAAGCTGTATGGTTCAAATATAAATTATTCTATGATTTCCTGGTACGGTCCAATTTAGGAAGCGCATAGTTCAATTTAGGCTCATATATTCCTAAATTGAACTTTTGCAACTTTTTATGAGATAATTTTTTTTAAATAATTTTCATATTTTCAGAAAATATAAGCTCCTTGGGCGGTTCCTGATTAAATTTAGCTTACGATGCCCTGTTTTCTGTTTTTCTTCACATTGAGCGACACAGGCTTCCTGTTCTTAGGGGGTCCAATATAGGCGGTCTTCCCCTATTTCTCCCTTCATTCTTACATATAGCTTAAATCCGTTTCTTTCTTACTTTCCTTTCATATTTGCAACACATTTCATTTTATTTCACTCTAGGGTCTTCCGCGCCTACCACTACACGTGTTTTGACTGGTTGGACGGGTCCCTGAAGACAAATCTTGTTTTTTGTTTCAATCCAGACCAAGAGCTGAGTAATCTACTGGTCCAGTTTCCAAATAGGTATTGATTCACTTGGAGGACTTTGTGACCACGACACATATTTAACGTGCTCCAGTCACCATTAGTTAACACGGTTGATCTTTGATCGGCTAGTACAAATGAAGAATTAAATGAATGAAAATCAAATCATTCATATATTCATCGAAAAAATTTTATGAAATTTTGAAACAAAAAATGTTTTCCGTGACTGGAAATAACTGTTGTCGCCTAGCTTTTTGCGCATAAAAATGCAGCGTTTATTTTTTTCTTTCCATTTCTTTTCTTTTATTTTATTATTATTATTATTTTCTTTTTTTGAAATTTTCTTTCGGATAGGAAGATTTTGAATATTGTTAACTGGAGAACGTCTTCAATCAAAGATATTTAATTTCACTATTTTCGAATGTCTTCCATTTTCATTTTATCTGTTTTAAAATATAATGTTTAAATTAAAAATTTTTTACACTATGATTGATTTAATATTGCATCTGTACGCATTTCTTACCTCATAAATAATTTAATGTTCGGGATTGATTTACACGGTATAGGTTTTAAAGTGTTCCAATTCATCAGTGTTCTTTCGTTCGATACTCATGATCAACAAAAACATCTGAAAGATTTCTTTAAAAAAAGTTTCAAAACTTGGCTATATCCATTGATTACGGAAAATAATTTTTCAGAAACAAAATCAAATTTTTATGTTCCGTTGCCAAACATAAAACAGTTTGAAGGGAAAATATAATATACATCATCAATAATATTTTTCTTAGGCAGCAGTGTGAGTATCATAGCTTGAATCAGTTCACAGCTTGAGTTTTATAGAATGAAATGTGCGCCAAAGTCTGAAATTTTAAGACTTTTTGTTTACGACTTGAGCATGGAGCATTTATTGCTCAGTATTTCATCCTGAGTTATAGTACACATTCTCCTATTATGTTAAGACATTGAGTAAATACGCGAAGTAATCCATCAATGGCATTTACGTCAAAATGCATTTTTGTATAAATTGTTAGTTCTAGACGTCTCTTAGAAACTATATGACTTTTAGAGAAAACAAATTTTGTTTGTTTTAAGCTTTGTATGGTTTAAACGTTAGATTTACCTTATTCTTAAAACACTATCTAGGAATTTTTGAACGTGCATTTATCCTAAAGTTCTTAGACTATCTTTTCTTTTGAACTATCTTCTGCGATGAAATATTTGTTAGATCTTAATATTTTGTGCAACGTTATTGAGTATCCTTGTTAAAATAAAAAGTGGGGTGTAGTGGAGTAAGATGAAGACATTAAGCGTCAATTTTGTTTTCACTTCCGAATGGATTATTTGTACCAACAAAACAATATTCTTTAACATTTCCAAGAAGTTTTACAGAACATAAATTATTGCAAGACTTATTGACTGCTTAGCAAGAACGTTGGGATCAAGACTTTACAGGTAGAAAAATTTACAAATCCGTTCCACAGTCAAATTTATTCCTTTGAATTTGGATAGGCCTCAAGTATTTTTTGTTTCACTGACCATGATCCTTTCCCTTCATATTTAAAGATATTCCAACAAAGAAATACGGATCTCTGCAGATGCAAATCAACTGGAAATCCTTAACATTACATACAACACTGTATTCATACTTCCTTAAATGTTAAATTCCTAAAATGTTAAAAACTATTATTCGTTTACTTCAGCAAAAAAGAAAATTACTGATTTTTTTCTAATTGACCACGAATATTTTCTTATAGGATAATATTTTTTTGCTTTTGATTTCAACACTATTAACTCCCCTTTTTTCGTTCTTTGTTTTGTTTATCTTTTTATTTAAGAAGGACATTTTCTTTTATTTTATTGTTTGAATTTTTCATTTATTTACTTATTATTATTACAACTATTGTTTAATTTTTTTGTTCATTTTTTCTATTTTCTTCTTTTTTTCTTTCTTATTTTATAGTTTTTTTAAACTATTTTTTTAACATTTATTTATTACAATTTCTATTTATTTATTTAATTTTACGTTTATTTATTTTTTTTTCATTACCTTTATGTAAATTTTTTTTTTAATACATGTATTTTTTTTCTTATTGAGCAAAATTATTTTTTTTCTATATATGCTAAGATTAAATGTTAACTCATGTGGGTTGTTCTGTAAATGATCACGTACGTCATCATATAATTTGTTAAATTTAACACTGTTGAATATGTGCAATGGGATGGTGTATTTAGAAGAAAAAAAAACCCTCATGAGCCGGGACCTTAGTTTCTGACTAGTCTCATACAGATTTCCATGTGCCCTGCCAATTGCCTCCACTTGTATTCTTCAATTTTTTGCTAATTTTCAGAATTATATTAGTTTGTTTATTGAGTGACAATGACTCACTCCTTTTTCATAAGCGTGTAACAAAACGCTTCTCTTCGAAATTAAATGTCTTTTTTTTTTAATGTTTGTATCAAGAGTTTAATTGTTCACACATCTTAAACTATAAAATGCATATTACTCACGCTTAATAGCACAGAGATATGCCTTTCTGACACTACAATAAAACTGCTGAACAGTTTTATTTTGAGGCATTTTTATTAGAAATGTATTTATAACACTATGTCTGATAAGGAAGCATAAGAATTTCGTTGGCTTAAAAGAGCTTTGAAGAATATTTAAGGAAAGTGATTAGAGCTACTAAAGTTTTCGTGATTTCTATATGGCATTTTAGTATCACTGGGAAGTCATGCAGCCTCAAAGTAGAAATTACTTAATTGCATACTAATGACTATATTACCAGCTCTTTTGAGGTAACGCATCACTGGTTTTAAATCTTAATACCCTCATGGCGCATTAATGCGAGATTACGTTCTCCAAAACGGCCTTATGACAGCAATGAAAACGATATTAAGGTAAGAACAGAGCGCTTCATTTTTCAATACAATTTTGAACGACGAGAACTAGAAGTTAAGCAAGGTGTTTCGAGACCCATAATTAAAAATGTAAGGGGTGATAGAAAACATCTAAATAAGCGAGACTCAAACAGGAAAATGTACACTGTAAAAAATTAATGTTGTTTTTGCAGTATAATACATCTAATTTCATAGTAATAAACTGTAAAAAGTGCTAATTTTACAGTAACGAACTGTAAAATTTCTCATTTTACAGTACTAAACTATAAAACTGCTAATTTACAGCAATTTTACTGCTTTAAACTACAACCTCTGCTGCCAGTATTATACTGTTTTTACAGTATAACACAGCTAAATTTTACTGCAGTAAACTGTAAAATTTCTAACTTCACTGTATGAAACTGTAAAATTTCTAGTTTTACAGTTTATTAGAGTGCATTTTGCAGTTTTAAATTGGAACCTCGGGTGACAGTATTATACTGTAAAAACAACAGTTCATTTTTTGCAGTGTAGTCGTAGAAGCAATGCCAATTTATGGCTTTATGTGCGTGAGGCGCTACAAGCACATAAAGCCATAAATTGACGAATGTAAAACGGGTCAAAAACTTATTACACAAAAGCGATTTTACGCAAAATTTTATTTAAAAAAAAACATTTTAAACTAGTTCTTGGCATTTGCAACTTGCAGCTGTATTACATGTGTTGTGATCGCAACATACCAAAAGTCGCAATGACGAGCCATTCTGACAACAATCGTTGGGTTGTTATTGCGATGTGGGTATTAGAGCTACAGGTTGTAACTATAAACAACGCTTTAAACTTTTGTTTAAGCCTAAGATATTGTGAAAAATCATCTTTGTGTAAAACATTTTTCACCTCTTTCGCTTCGTCAGTCTCTGGCTTTTTGTGCATGTAGAACATCAGCATTACGTTTGCGCTGGTATTTTTGTATGATTCTTGCTTGTGTGGATGCTTTAAATCGACGCTTAAATGTTTGTCCATAAGTTTCGAAACACACCGTCTTTCTGCTTATTTATTACTTAGTGGCTCAAGAGCCACAGTAAGCGATACCGCACAAAATTATCCTTTTTTCGTGTGGAATATCTTAAAGAGATGAGGGATGTACGTATTTTTGATAGCAGCTCCGAATTTAATGAATAGAAAATAAATAGAAAACCTGCTAATTATGATGAAGATTAAACAACGTGCGGCGACAGCCATCTCGCCTCATAAAAAAGTAATTTTATTTATGAGCGTCAACTTTTTACTGGTATACAGTCGAGCCCGCTTATTAGAATATCGCTTAAAGGAATATCCCGCTTAATGTAATACGTTTTCAATGTACCAAACCATTGAAATGCATTATTTTCATCCCAGATAATATAATGGAATATCCCGCTTATTAGAATATTTTTTCGCGGCAAAATGGCTATTCCATTAAGCAGGTTCGACTGTATAATAAACTTTGGGACTAATATACAGTCATTCAATGTATCTTGAGATAGATCTAGTCCAGATAATTTTGTACCACCTCCAGTTTTTTTCCAAGTCAAATAAGATAAAAAAATATGAAGTCCTCACGATGCATTCTTCCAGAGAGATCATAAAATAAGATTTCTGACCTAAATGATTTTAAAATATACTATACTATAAAATATATGTTGTGGCGCAAAGTTATTCGGACTGGCTCAAATAAATCTCCTTGAGGGGCCAGGCTATCCAACATTCTGGTTAAAAGGGATGTTCGGATTCAGCCTTGTTTGAAGCATTTTAAAATACAGTATTACAGAAACTGGTTGCTACGTCATAAGAAAACAACTGATGAGAATTTGAGTGAAAGGTGTCCTTTGAGAAAATCCACGCTGAATAACTGTGTTCTCAAATTTAATAATGGCGAATGGACTGAAATGGCATAACGTCCACCAAGCAATACGTCTGAAGCTTAGGTACTAGTTTTATTGAACACGGTTTTTGCACACATACCAGTGTTACCACGTGCACATTTTCCAATGGATCCCGTCTCATGTAGATATCCACGGAAATGAATTGGCAGACATCTAGCCAAGGAGGGATTAAACAATCCCATCTCCTCTACTTCAGAGCTTACATATTTTGAGTTGTTTTCGAAGAAGAAGGCCCAAAATAAGGAGAAGTAGTTAATTCTCCCCTCACATCACTGGTACAAAGGAAAAAACCGGGACTGTCTTTATCTCTCCCATGCGACAGGCAGTCCAACACTTGCCTGTCCCGACTTTCCAGTGGTCACATAAAAGTCCTTAAATATTCTGAGAACAGTAAGACATATCCTATCTGCCCTAAGTGCCACCATGACCAGGCTTCAGCTCAACATATCTTGGACTGTTTGGGTTTGAACTGGGAGGATATCCATGCTACTTCCCTTTTGGTTGGGATTTCATTAATGTCAACGTTCGTTGATCTGGTCTGACTCCGTCGAACCAAATGGGAGATTAGAAGCAACAACAACAACAGCCACAACCACGTGCACATTTTTGGAAATAAAATGTTGGAGATGTCAGCTGTCCTTATGTAGGGGCCTTCGTTCTAAGATACTCTGTACTTTCGGTTTACCTTGCAGACTATTTTTGAGTTTTTTAATGTGCTACTGGAAAAACGAGCGGATGAAGTAAAAAAAAAAAAAAACACATTCGAAGCAGTCACTTCTAACATTAGGATTCCCTTTATATTTCATGGATAATCCTTCAATATAAAGATAAAAGAATATTATCGATAGTTTGGAACTGAAGCCCTGTCAGATGAGGATTTCTCTAAGGTTTCACTGCAGAGATTATTTCTGTTGAACTGCTCATTTCTGATATTCACTTTCAGCTGTTTTTTCCGAAAGTTCCCAATTTATTTTATAGGGATTCAGGTCAAGGTCTCGTTTTGTTTTCGGAAGATCTTTCACAAAAGAGTGAAATAAGCATTTTTGTACGATTCATTCAGTTGCGAGAACGTGCACATTTTGTGTAATCAGGAAAATATACTTTCTGGAAAAAAAGTTTGAGGATGAAATAATCCCAAAAGGAGAATTTTTATTATTTTCAATAAATTACTCTGTTTTACCTGGTTATCACTGCTTTTGAGTTCAGTAAAAAAATATGCGTTTTGTTAAATTTTTTTAAAATTACTATTTTAAGAAAAGAAGCATAGAAAGTACTTCCAGAGATGACTTCCAAATCTTACAATTTTCAATTGTTGGCGTCGATTCTTCTTCCTGTCTATTCGTATTTAATTAATATTACTTTAATTAATATTTACAATATTAATTTTTTATAAAAACAAATTAATGTTATGCCAATTTTTTTTTCAAAATCATGTGGTGAGTAGCTTAGCAAGATAAGGGCGCCAAATAAGACCGACCTAAGGACTGTGACCTAATTTTGCTCAATTGAATAATTCAATTGGCTCCCAAATTTGTACATTTAATGTACTTCAAATGGCTCACAAAAAAAGAAAAAAAAAGTTTTTCCCAGTGTTTCTGATATGTTTGTCAGCAGTGTTACAAAAAACCACAAATGGACCTCTTAGAAACGCAAGGTCCTCAATAAGGTCAACTCTGAAAAATGCTAAAAAGTACTATCAAATTATTTTTTAAAAATTGAAAATTCTGTATTTTCAATGCAAAAACATATTAAACCACATTTGATAAACTCAAAATACTCGTAGTAATAACGATAAACTTATATTATCAAAAATTTTATATTTACTTCAATGAAAAAAAAATAAAGATCACACTATGTGCAATGTGCAGAATGTGCAGCTCAGAAGCTTAGGCTGAACCCGATTCTCCGGTACTTAGAGAAAGGCACCGGAGTCCTAATAAGGGCAATCATGGCCATATTGGGCGACAATCTACTGTTCCAAGGTAATTAAATCACAGGAAAAAAATTTCTTCTTTATTATTCTTTAGTTAAGATTTCCTCCTTATTTCTGTCCAATTTTTATTTGGTCTTGGGTTATTTTTATTTATAGATTTTTCTGCACTGAATCGCTGTTTTACTGTAAAAATTTTAAACATTCTTGGAAAACAATCTTATATCTTTAAACGAGCAATTCTTGTATATGTTTCGGATCTCGAAAACGGCTCTAATGATTTTGATAAAATTTATATTTAGATACAGTTTTGGTTTTTGAGTTCATCTACATTGGCGTTTTTTCTGTGAAAATGCGAGTTTCCACAAAAAACCCGTTTTTGTGCCTTTGTTTAAAGTTTGAGAAGCTTTCTTTCATCATTTTCGTTATGATTATAATCATTGTTATTGTTTCATAGCAACCACGTTTGATTATAACAATGGGTTAAATATTTAATCACATCAGCGTAAATTTAAACTTTTATGGTATTTGGCAAACGAGTTTTGGCAACATGTAAGAATTGTTATTGTTTTTGAAATGTTAAAGGCCTACTGGAGAAAAGGGACTCTACATCCATTCTCACCAACCCCTCCCACGCTTTCGGCGCCAAATGCAATGAAATAAAAAAATGTTAAAGAGATCAATCAAAATAAAGTTATTGTGGTGTAATTTTACGATGCGCATCGTTTAAATAAGGTTGTGATGATAATGTCTTGTCCAAATAAGGTTGTGTTTTTAAAAATAAATTACAGCTGTTTTAAATGCGTAATTGCCACCAAGGGCTTAAAAATGCTTTTCAAGTTTATCTAAATTCGTACTTCGAACTTAAGGGAAAAAAAACCACGAGTTTACAAACCTCTTTTTTTTTTTTTTAACCGAGCTGGGCTCGGTCTTTAGATACTGGCCAGATAATGTGTCTAGTTTCCGCCAGTAACATCTCCGGCAAAAAACAAGATAGTTTCCAGCTAAAACACAGTTAGCCTTCCTAAAAATTAATCTGGAATCTCTCTGAAGAACTCAGAACCATTAAAAATAAAAGCAGACAAGTTTCTTCTTAAATCAAGAATCTTTAAATGAAACAGAAACATTTACAGCAATAGCTTGGCACCTTCCAGATTTGTCTAGCAAACTTCTAAAGCATTACGTGAAATATGATCGAGGCTACAGCATCCATGAATAGAATATTGTCCTCACCAGGTGCTCAGCCGATCAGGTTAAGGGTATTGTCTGAACGGAAGACGATTCTTAATAAAAAAACTGAGTATATCTTTACACTGCTAGATAAAAATATTTTTGTAACTGTGAGAAGTCAGCCTTAATGCTACATTTTCTTAAAGGTACCTAATTTTAACCAGAAACTGGTGAAATATCATTTCTGTAATGAAGGAGTTTCTAATGGATTATTCCCAAAAAGTTATTGTCAGAGAGTTTAAAATGTCCATTAAATGTTTTTCAATTTGTCCGTAATAGAAGAGAAGGTTTCAGCATAGTACCAGAGTTACAGGTTTGGGAGACTGTTACAGTACATTTTTGGATCCTCTTTATCTATATACATAAATGACTACTTTTTGTATGTGTGTCCGGGGTAATCTTCCAGACTACTGGACCGATTTTAACTATTTTTTCACCGTAGATAGCTACAGTAACAGGGAGCAAGATAAACTATAATTTATTTCTAAAAAGTTTAGTTTAAAAAAGTCATTACGGAAAATAGTAAATTTCATGTAATTTCCCCATTAAATGATTAAATTTTTAACCTATTGTTGCAAAATTTGGTTGCCTCGCAACAACAATATTAATAGTAATCATGATGAAAATTTTGAACCAAGGCTTCTCTGGAGTAAGTATGAAATTTATTGCTTTCTTAGGATTTTATATTCATGTATGCCAATAATCTATACCGGGTTAGATAAAAGGAGAATTGATATTGGCAACATTTAGAAAATAGAAAATGATTTTTTGGAAAATCACACGGATAAAATAAATAACGCATTAAAGTTTGATTTCACGTTCTTCTTCACACCCAATTAATCTACCGCATGATCACAAAAAATAGCTTTAAGAAATATGATTCTACTGGGCTTAGTTGAAAGTCATATATTTATTTTCTTGGATTTGGCATGTTGCATTTAAACCCGTGTGACGCCGGGCACATTAGCTAGTCTATAATATAAAACATTTATCATGTGCATATTTTGAATCCTTTTTGGGACCTTATGACGTGGGAGCCCTTGTAATTGTGAAAGTTGCGACACGGTAAAAAGGAATCTGTTTCAGTCAATTAATTCTGTTGCAAAGCCGGAGTACAGCGAGATTACCAAAAGTGATCTCTGAACACTTTTTTCTCAAACACATCTTTCAGGTGAATGAAAAAAGACGTAGTTTCTGCATTTGCGTTAATGCACTATTTTTAAGTAACAACAAAGGGCCGGCGAAAGTGGCGCTTGAGCTTTAATGTTAGCAATTAAGAACTTCTAAATACACTATCCTTAATGGGTTGCTGTCTTGAAATGTGAAGGTAAAATATCAGTGGCTTGGTTCTAAAAGGGCCAATGTCAATTTTTTCACATTCTGTGTTATTTACATCAAAAGTTTCCAATTTAGTAAAACTCTAATTTTACAAAGGCAAATGTCTATATAATATATAATAATACATATATTATATATTATATAAAATATTATATATATTACATATTTATATACATAATATGTAATTTATATAATATATAAAAAATTTCATATGATAAAATAATGTTTCTTTACACTAACAATAAACAAATACCAAAAAATAATAATGGGAATCTTAATATAAGAAAGTTATAGCATTCTAAAAAATCTCAAATATTTTTCATCGCCTTTTTCTCGAAACTAACATTTTTGACTTAGGCCCTTTTAGAACCAAGCCACAGATATTATTTAAGGATAGAACAACTGTCGGCTTACAAATTTTCAATGCACTTCGATCAGTCTGTTCTTGAAAGGAAACTAAAAATAACCGTAAAAACAGGTACATTAGAACCTCCATTATTCAGAATTTATTTATCCGAAACCTTGTTTAACCAAAGCCAGTTTAGCTGTTATGTTTTTGAGGGGGGGGGGAGGTAGGGAACAATATTACTTTAAAATAGTCACAGAATACACCCATTTCTACTACAGACATGAATTTTCTATGCATTTATATCTTTTCTCCTTCTTTTCTCAGACATATTGGTAAAATTTTGAAGAACTAAATTTTACAAGTTTTTAAAACTCCATTAAATTCCAAAGCGATCAAATACGAAAGTACAGAATTGTTTTAAAAAGCGATTGATTTTTAACTACGGATTTATTTTAAAAATTGAAAAGCAAAAATAGTTTACTGTATGACAACACATTAAAGATTGAAATTTACTATTTTATTAAAATTTTACTGGATTTTCCGAATTGTTTGACATTCAATGAAACATTTGCTCAGATCATATCTAATAGTCATTTTGAACATCATATCTAATAGTCATTTTGAACATCATATCTAATAGTCATTTCGAACATCATATCTAATAGTCATTTTGAACATCATATCTAATAGTTATTTTGAACATCATATCTAATAATCATTTTGTAAATGCGAACAGGTTTAAAGATATTATAAAATTTTTTGTTGCCCCCTGACAACCATTTTTGAATGTAATGTGTGGTCGAGTCTCTACAGAGCATAAAAGAGAAAAATAAAGCAGAAACGTAAAAAGTCTTGTTTTCGGTTTCAGCTGGATGCGGACTCCACTTGAGCAAAATATTTTAGGCGGGGTGGGGGGGGGGGAGTCTTTTCATGGAATAATTAAATAATTTTTTCAATCTCATTGGATCATTTAGTTTTTAATTTGTTAACAACAGAAACGGACGTGCTAAGCAATAAAATAAGAAATCTGCGCATAATAAAGCATTATTAGAATTAACACGGTTGCGTTATACGATAAAAAATAAAAAATAAAAAAAAAAAAAAAACTTGGCGTGATGGGCAATAAATAGCGGAGCTTCAACCATTATTCAATTTAGTTATCCAGCTGTTATACATGATGATGAAACTTTTGATGGAAGTCAACGTCCTGTTTTATTTACTTGACGATAACTCAATGTAACGAGAGCTGGCGTGTCAAAGTGGAATTAATTTCCCACTCTCCGCACTTTTAAAATTGCTTTGTGCGTAAACTATTATTCAATCGAAAAATTTGTGCTTTACTAGATTTGGCTAGATTTGCTAGAAAACGTTTAGAAATAACTGAGGTATGAGGATATGAATAAAAGCGTAAACCTAATTTCTGTACCTCAGAACTAGGACGACGTAAGTCCAAAAATGGCCATTTTGACTTTTTTGCTTCATTGTATGTAGAATCTTACTCCACATCCGACTTATTGAAACAGAATTCTATAAAACAAATTCCTTCACAATTATTTAGCAGCGTGAAAAGAGCGCGAGTCCCATCCTTTGCATATCGCCGACACCATGCTGAACTAACGAATGTGAAAAATCGCGTTTTTCAAGTTCGTTTTTCAAGTTCAAATTTTAAAAATAATTAAAATTAAAATGATACCTTCGAACGATAGTTTTACACTTAAAGACATCTATAAAAGTTTAAAAATTGAAAATAACCAAACACGTCAGGTGGGAATAAGTTATATGCAGTGTTTTGACTCTTCTAAAAAGTGCCAATTTTCACATTCGTTAGTTTAGCATGGTGGCGACGATATATTCGACAATCGATTTTCCCCTCTACTGAAAAATGACGAAAATGGACTTGCGTTAGTCTGGTTCTGAGGTATAGATTCGATAAACATAAAGTAAATGAAATGCCTTAACAGAGCAGCATAAAAAAAAGAGAGCTGTTTTCGTTCGTACGGTTTCTATGGAGACGACGCAAAATCGCTAAACTCGATACGCCTATTTTAAAGTGACGGAGTATAATATCCGGAATATTTAATTTACTTTTCAAGAATAATATCTGTACCTCAGAACCAGAGCGACGTTCGTACAAAAAATATGGATTTTCATTTTATTACCGCATTGTATGTAGAATCTTATTCCGCATTGACCTATAAAATGTTATTCTATAAAGAAATTCCTTCAGCCGTAAAAGAGGGCGAATTCTATCCTTTGTAAACATCCGACAAATGTTGTCACACTCTCCTGAAAAGTACCGAAAATCAGTGGTTGGAAAACTACATTTGTTTTGTAGCGAACTACAACTACAACTACTTTGTTATAAATATAGTTAACTACAACTGCAACTACTTTTTTCAAAATGGAGCGACTGCAAACTACTTTTGAATTGTAGTCGCTACTTCGCTACTTTTTAAAAAATAAATGAATAAAAAGCATGCACCGTTTGAGAATTGACCGAAAAAAAATCGAAAAGTGGTTTAGATTAATAAATTAACTCACTTGAATATGGAAAAGAGCTAGGAACTGTCTTTGAATTTATTTGTTACTTTTCCTTTTTGTTCCCCCCCCCTCCTTTTTTTTTGCTAAAATTTGTCCTTTTAAGATATTTTTTTACAATTTTTACGAATATTCACCACAAGAAAGGATTCAAAAATTGAAAGAATTCAACCTTCAATTATTTTTTTTAAATTTCTTGCCAGGAAATATTTAGGAGCATGAAAATTATTTTAAGAAATATATGAAAATTATGAGGCGAAATAAACCAATGACATCAAACAGAATGTATTTCGTCAAAATGATGTATCTAAGATCAGCTCATATTTTTATGGTTCTTATTTCTCATTGCGTCCGCTGCTGTACTCGTGCAAGATTTGCACTAGTCAAAGTCAATTAAACTTTGTTTTTCCTTCGTTCTCTTTTAATTTTTTTTCTTTTTTTTTTATTTAAAAGTAGTTTCCAGAAATCGCTACAAACTGCTTTTTTTTTATCGCGCCACTCACTACTCTACTGTTTTAAAAAAGGAGTGCGCTTCACTACAAACTACTAAAAAATGTAGCTATTACAGTAGTTTCGCTACTTCCGACCACTGCCGAAAATGGACTTACGTTAGTCTGATTCTGAGGTATAGATATCCTAGTACAGTAAACTCGTGATTATCCGCGAGGGCCTCGGGGGAAAAAATCTTAGTTAACTTTATTCTTGTAGAAACTTAATTAACTTTATAGATTTTATGTGCTTGAGAACCTCAAATACAAATATTTTTTATGCTGTATCTATCGACCCTGTTTGTACGTATCACATTTTAAGTGTAATGCAATTATTTTAAAGCATAAGACATTTTTTAACTTTTTTACCTTTTATTTTAGGTTTTTTTCGGATTATCCGCAATTTTCGTTGTCCGCGATAGCTGTGCCACTCAATTCCGCGGATAATCGGGAGTGTACTGAATTAAAGTAACTTTTATACAGAATTTTCACGTTATTATCCCATTTATGCCCAGTAGCCTAAAAACGGGACGCTTGTTAGTTACTGCATACAAAAACCTGTAATGAGTATATCATTTTACTAAAGCTGTTTTTCACAAGTTAAATAGTCCTTCTTCTTGATAAAACCAGTTAGAGCCACTATTTGGACATCAGAGTTTATTTATTGACAGCTATTTTCAGACAAATCAGTCAAGCAACGATCCAGCATGGGTAGCCACAGAAAGTAAGTTTTTTTTTTTTGCGAACTTAT
This sequence comes from Uloborus plumipes, assembly GCA_038373865.1. NCBI lineage: Eukaryota > Metazoa > Arthropoda > Arachnida > Araneae > Uloboridae > Uloborus > Uloborus plumipes. The sequence continues at coordinate 41,634 of JAXGGA010005591.1, forward strand.
TTTTCATAAAATTAAACTATTTTAAAATGATTTGCTTAAAATTGATCACAGATGCCTTCTGTAATGTTACTTTGCAAAAGTAAAGTCAAGTAAGGTCGTATTTTGCTCACATATCTGCAAAATATCCATAAACAGGACGTTAAATAACTTAATAAATATGGCAACGGCGAACTATTTTAAGCCTAAAATGTATGTAAACCATTCCAAGTAAGAGTTTTAAGCAGATAAAAATTGAAAAAAAAAAGTGTTAAAAAAAACTTGGGCATAAATGGGTTAAAAGAGTCCGGTTTTAACCAATTCGGTTAATTGATGTTTTACTGATTTTTTTTTATTTTTCTGAAGACTGAGATGAATTTCTTATCCTTATAAACATAATAAAGATAATTAAAAATGTTTCAATGAATATAGGCGCTTACCTGTTACTGCAGAGTCAGGAATGAAAAAAAAACGAAAACTTCGCTTGGGAGAAGATGTTAGCGGGTGAAAGTTGCCCGATCAAGTGAACTGCTGTCCCATCCGGCAGTCTCCTTATAGTTACTCCCCGGACAAAACACTTGTGGGATGCTGCTCTCTGCATCTTATTGGATAAAGAAGTGCGATAAGAGGCGTGGTTTTGATGACGTCATTCGGGGAGCGCGAATCGCTCCTTCTTTCATAATGATTCCAAAAATTGAAAGTAAAATTGATTTTTCATATGATTAAATTTTATTTTTGAGCATTATATAATCAGGATTTAGCGTTTTTTTTTTTTTGAAAACATATTGAAAATGTGATTAAGATTATAGCAAAACACTTTTCTGATCTTGTATTTAGAATTAGTAAATCTTAACCAACGAGAAAAGAAAAAGAAATAGATGCAAAATATTACAAAATTGAAACACCAATTTTCTTACAATTAATATAGTGAAACTTGTTATGTGAACTGTTGAACAATGAAACTGTATGTGATATTAATATAGTCGCTGTAACACTTTGCAGATCTGTAGTTGCGTACTCGAGACTAGGGGTGCGACATCGAAGTCAAAACATCGATGTTGAAAAATAAGGACATCGATGGTATTGATACATCGACCAAAAAACATCGATGCTTCAAAACATCAATCTTTTTTTTATTGCTTACACCCCATTTGAATGTACAGTTATTCAGTTACTCCCCATTACAAGCGCCTCTTTATATTACTCAATTAGATATATCTTTTGTCTCCTAGAAAAACATGAACCGTAAGATATCGATGTCAATTAAGAAAATTTTCTGCAGTGAGATATATACTGCAACTGTTGATTAACCGTATAACTTATTTTTATTTTCGCATATTTTTATAAAACTTTTTTTTTTTGCTGAAATATAAAACATCATCGAAAAATATATCAAATGCAAAACAACGATGTTTAAAAATCATTGACAGTAAATCATCGTTAGTTATGAAAAAAAACTTTTTTTTTCAATTTGGTAGACATTGCAACTAGTGGTTGAAGAAAGATGAATCTTTTTCATTGCATAATTTTTATTGTTTTTTGCTGAAATGTAAACTGTACATCGAAACAAGAAGAAAAAAAAACATTGAACGCAAAACAATAATCATTAAAAAAAAAAAAAAAACGGCGAAAGAAAATTAGAGATGTTTCAGAAACATCGAGAGCAAAACATCGATAGTAATCATAGAATGTTTTTTCTAATTAGGTTAATATTGCAACTTCTGATTCATGATGAAAACTTTTAAATAAGTATACTATCGTATATATTTTTTTTCTTTGGCTTTCTTTGCTGGAACATAAAACATCGACATCGAAAACAACATTGAACCCAAAACATCGGCGTTGGAAAAAATCGATGGTAAAAACAACGATGTTCGACAAAAACATCGAAGTTTCCAAAACATCGACATTGATGTCGAAGCTCTACTCGAGATTGGCTCACGTTTGATGTGTAACTTGCCGATCGTTCAAATTTTTCAAAATGGGGTTCATTCTCTCCTGGAAAAGTAAGCTCAATTCGCTGCCAAAGCCACCAACAAGGAAGTTACTGATCACATGTCTTAGTCTCAATCCCATTTTCAAGCTCAGAGGAGGGAGAGGGAGGGGATACGAGAATTTGAGTTTCAAAAAAAAAAAAATCAGAAATTTCTTGTCTTCACTGCGAATTTTAAAACATTTTTTGAACATGGACACGTGTGCCTCCTTTTCAGAGCACTTTGAAGCACAATTTTTTAACAGTTTTCAGAACGCTAATTTTGTTTATTACACATTTTGCACACTTTTGTGAACACATTTCAGAACTTTTTCAGACACTATTTTTTATTTTTTCAGTAAATTAGCCAAGTCAAAAAAAAAAAAAAATGTTTATCTTTTCTGAGCATTGACAAATCGCTATATGTTTTCCGTTTGGACCTTAGTTACAGGGTGATTTATTTTCCAGATTGGCAGTTTGCCAACGTGAGGCGTCCACCAGCCTTTTCTTCTCCATCATACAGAACATGGTGGCGTGGTACTGGTGGTAGTGGCACCATCTGCTGAGTTGAAATGTAACTAATGTGGAGTACGGCTGTGTGTAACTGGTGGGATTCGATTTGTGGTCCTCCGTAATAGTAACCCAGTGTTTTATCACTGAATCAAAAGAGCTTTATGGCTCGGGAGCAAAGTTGGGTTACGTGTTCTTGGACGTACGCCACACATATATTGCAATTCGTCATAGCGAAAAACATAATTTGAATTTGAAATTCTCAAATTCAAAATGAATTTTATTTTATTTTTTTCATGTATCAGAGAGAAAAATTAAATATTTTTATGAGAAACTTTTTTCTATTTGTTAATTAAAAATGTTATCAATGAAATAAATGGGAGAATAAAAAAAAAAACATAAAGACATAGATAGGTAAGGAAACAGTAACGAAATAAATAAATTAATTAATACACGTGAAAAAGTAAATGAGTAAACAAAATAGATAATGAATGAAAAAAGTGAATGAATGAATGAATAAGTGAATAATTAAATAAAGGAATAATAAATAAAACAATTAATAATGGAAGATGTAAGCGATTTATTAAATTTGCGAATAAGTAAAAGAAATGAACTTAAGTCAAGCCATTAGAAAATCGGTTAAAAGAATATCTCGTTTAACATAATACATTTCAATGCATCAAACTGGCGTAAAGTATTATTTTGATCCCGAATAATGGAATATTCCAAGTGTCATAATATTATTTTCGTGACATAATGACTTTTCCATTAAGTGGGCTCTCTCTCTTTCAACTGCTTTTTTTTTTTTTTTGCCCCATCCGCTTTGAACCGTCTGCACTTGACAAATTGTACACAAAACATTGTATTAAATAAATAAACACTGAACCGCCTTTTAGTAGGTCTCAATTGATGTTTGAAATGTTAATAGATAGAACTTTATCATTTTATTGTACCAAAAAATTATTTATTGACTTACAACGAAAATACAATATGATTATCATTTTTTGAAATTTACTTGTATTATCTTTGTTTTGAACATTAGATTTAAGTCTTTTCCGACTGGAATAGACTACATGTGTCACTACATAGTTAAACAGTACGGTTAAACTATCGCCAGATGGGTGGCGCTAAAAAAGAGTAAATCTTGATATTGGCAAGTCCAGTATCTTGATATTTCACCATCTCTCTTTATCCCGCTGTTTCACTTTTCCAACATTATTTTGCTTAATAAGGAGATAATTGAGCCAATATAGTATCTTTTATATTTGTGCGTGTTTCATCTTTGGCTTTGTAGCAGTAGCAATGAGCTAAGATAGCATCATGGTTGCAGATATATGCCTGGAACGTTTCCGTATCTCAATCATGGTTTTCGTTGTGATTTTTTAGTTAGCATATTTATTTAAAATTTAGTGAGAAACAACGTATTAATAGTGACTGTAGCCTCAAAACATTATATTTAATGAAATGCATTATAAAATAAAAATTAGTTCAAAAACATATATAAATTTTCTTGGTCTTGTTGAGAAAAATCTTTTGTTAGCAGTCAAGAGCCTCATTTTATCTAATCATCAAATTCATTACATAAAAATTGATGTGAAATAACACTGGATTTAAATAAAAGAGATACCCCAAGTTCTTTTAAAATTAGTTTGAAATACGCACAGTCTGGATGAAAAACTACTCAAACATATTTACTACTTAAATACTTAATTTTTTGGGAGAAAAAGAACTCATAGGGAAGATATGAATAGATGTATAACAGTGTAAACAATTGCCCCTCTAAAACAAAATTATCAGCAAGTATAAAATAAAATAAGATGATTAAAAATTATGCCGTGAAATACTTGCACAGAATACTGAACGAAAATATCGTACATATAATATTCATTCACATCTATATTAACTCATACAAACGGCATAGGAACATCTAGAGAGGGAGTGGAATTTATCTTCTCTGGAAATTTCCATAACGTTTTAAATTGAAAAACCACAAAGTCATAACGAAAGGGGGGAGGAGTGGAACGAAATAAATAATAACAGAAATAAAAACAATAGTAAATATTATGTTACTTAAGTAATTAATCCATACTGCGTAAAGTAAAACAGAATAAAATTATTTGAAATGTTCGAAGTTCTGATAAAATTTTGTTTTACAAAAAGCTTGCCTTACTTCTAATGGCATCTCAAAGAATTGACTCTATACACAGATGTATAGAGTTACTCTTAATGCTTGGATTTCTTTTCATAATGTAGGCTCAGTTCCAAAAATAAGAAAATTTAGAGATTCAAAAAATTTCTTACAGCACTTTTCCAAAACCAAACCTCGCTTTCCTTATTCAAAAGTCAATGAACCCTTTTACTTGGAAATGTAAAACTTTTGAATCTACCTCATAAATTTAATTTTTGATCCTGCCGCACAAATTTCTTTTTCATTTCTCCCTAACATGTCTTCCCTCCATTTTCAAAAAGCATATTTTTCGCTTTAAAGCTTAGAGGTAAAGAACACAATCGGAACGTATTCAGTGAATCTCATATACGACAGCAATCGGAGCTCTGTCATGTTCAATACTGTTTCGTAATTACGCTATTCTCTATGCATTATGTATACTTTAATCCACATCCAGCATCTTGATTGCTGCGGACGTAGTTTGATGACGTTTTGCAACAGAGCTTCTATATGCATTACTGTCATTCTGGTATCGATTGGGGCTTGTGATATTCAAGGTGATTAATTTTTGCTCCAGCTTTTAGTGAGCGTTTTGGTTTTGTGCGTCTTCGCAGAGTTCGCGCAGTGCCCTCGAAGTCCATTGCGTTTATAGATTGAAGTAGTTTGATGGTCTTTCATTGCAACAAAGTTACTCGTTAAGCTATCAAAATTATTTTGTCAAGTGGTGAGAAAGTGAGGGAAATGTTTCTTTGGGTTTATGTCAGGAAATTGCAATTTTGAACTCGATTCTTTTTGTTAAAAAAATAAAAGAAAAGATGGTGTTTTAGAACAAAAGATCACTTGTTTCTCGTATAAAGTATATAGAATAAATGAATACTGTTAATATCCCTGTATTGATTGAGGCTTGTGATATTCAAGGTGATTAATCTTTGCTCCAGCTTTTAGTGAGCGTTTTGGCTTTGTACCGTCTTAGAAAAGTTCGCAGTGTCCCTCGAAGTTCATTGCGTTTATAGATCGAAGTACTTTGATGTCTTTCATTGTAAAAAAGTTACTTGTTAAGCTATCAAAAGTATTTAGTTAGGGGTGAGAAAGTGAGGAAACTGTTTTCTTTGGGTTTATGTCAGGTAATTGCAATTCTGAACTCGATTCTTTTTAATACGCTGTTATTAGATTTACACGGTGGGTTTGTTTGTATGTATGTACGTATGTAATTCTGAATAAAAGATTAAATTCACGTTCTTTGTAAATATAAAAGTAATATATTTAATACTATTATTAATACTAATGGTTAAATTATATTACATATTGATGTATTATAAGTGCATGTAAACTTAGCATATATTTAATAGTTTTGAAAATCAGAGAGAAATCAGTTAGAGTATCATGAAATATAGTATAAGCTTTACTATTAATGATAATTTAGTATTAAGTATATTATACTTAATACTATCCTACAACTTATATATAAGTTAGTTTGATTAACTATAAAGCTTATTTTTTAGTTTTTTTAAACTATATTTAGCTATTGTTAAGAAAATAAAAGAAATGGTGGTGTTTTCGTACAAAAGATCACCTGTTTCTCGTGTAAAGTACATAGAATAAATTAATACTGTTAATGTCTTCAATGAGTATTTTATATTTATTATTTATTTTGCATAATAAGAAGAATCAAGAGGAAAATTCTAGTTCCAATAAGTTAAAAACAAACAAAAATTATTTTTCATCACTTTCTTCAACTATTTTCACACATAGCTGAGAATTTTAATTCGATTCTTGTTATAAAATTAGGATTTTAGAGTGTTTTATTTCAGTTAGGTGATCGATTAAAATATTTTACTCCAATAACTTTAGGAGAAAAAAGAAATGCAAAGCTTACTCTAAAGAAAAACATCATCTTTTTTTTCCTAAAAGGGTCATGGTCAATTAACTGAGTATTAATTTCTTTTGTTCAATAAGAAAAAATCAAGCTGAAAATTCAGTTTACCTGCTTTAGAATAGGAACTTTCTTTTTCTAAACTGCTTCCTTAAATATAGGAGTTGTGTCTGATTTTCTTAGGTAAAACCTTCCACGTATTTACGCATGCGTCAGTTCTTTTCTGATCTTACCAAAATAGGGGTAATAAGTAAGATAACAGTAAGAGGAAGAATAATGAGAATTTTGAGCCGCATTAAGCAACGTAGAATGATGCTAATTTCAAATACATAGTTTAGTTGAATATGTCAAAGGGATAGCAAAAATGCAAGTTTTAAATTGAAAACTTCGGAAAGTTCCCACTCACAACCTATCACTCCTTTTTTAAGTGGACTGGTTCGCTAGTGCTAGGTGCGACTTTCACTTTTGGTAAGTATAATTGTCTCCTGACATGAGCGAAGAAATTTTGGTTATTTTCCAGTGACCAATATTTAAAAATTATTGAACCTATAAAACCTGTTTTAAAGAAGTTCAAATCTGGCAACATAATATAAAGAATAAATATATGAGTAACAAGATATTAACAGAAGTCTTTTCATGTCTGTAGTGGTGATACACATAGAAAAAATAGGTTTTACTATCTCTGGATTTTCCTAATCAGAAATTTACAAGCTATATTACGCAATTATAAGTAATTTAACTTAAAAATAGAATTTGGAAAGCACTGGAATTTCATTAATGTTCAAGAGAATAAATATTTTCCACGTTTCAATTATCAACTTCATAACTTTTCAAAATTTTATTTGCATGTGATTGTTTGATATTATTTGCACTTCCTGTTAGTAGTATAAATTTAAAATGCTCAATCTGATTTTATTTACTTTGGTTTATAGCTCTTTTATTTAAATTACAATTTCCTCATAATTGTTTATTATTTCATTATAACTGTTTTTATCTTCGAACTGTCAGCGATTTACAAAGCATTTCTTCAAAACTGTTCCCCTAATACACTTCCTATTTTATTTCGTATTTCATTTGCTTGATAATGCCATAGAATGTTATTGAAAAAGTTTTTACATTTTATGGTGTTTATATTCCAGTAATCGTAATTCAGCAACATTACTTTTTACAGTTTAGCGTGTTCAATTAACCATCACACTGCGGTTTAAAAAAATAAATGTGATTTGTGCACCACAAAACTTTCTTGTACGCCTACTATATTAGCGATGTTTTTTTAATTATGCAAAAGAATGGGTGGGTGTCGCTATGTATGCGCTTTAGAAGCAATACTTATTGTATGTTTTTTTTTCACACTTTCTTTCATTTATAAATTACACTTTCATTTATAAATATACACGTTAAGCATAGAGAATGACTTTTACGATGGGTTTTGATGCTTTTGTTTGCGTTTGAGATAAGAAATTGCAACTGTAAAAATTAAATCGAACATGTAAAGGGAATGAAAGTATATTATAGTGCCGCTTTAGGAGTGAGGAAAATACATTTAAAATAATTATACCGCAAGTTAGTTGCAAACTGATTTAGGAAAGACAGCTTTACAGAGATATTTATGACATTCGAGACCATAAATAGCCATGGCGCGACTATAAATATTTTCAATTGCAGTTTTCAAAATTAAAATCATTTCAGATTAACCAGAACTTCGGATAAGCCGTGTTCGAATTGGCAGGGGTCTTTTGTACTGAAATACCGTAACCTTTTGTAAAATGTTTGGGAGCAGGTATAATATACCTTAATTGAAGGGCTTGGGAGATGAAGGGGTTATGCGTCAAAACAGAAATTGCGAGTAATTAAAGTTCAAAGTTTTATTGTTGCAGCTTTTTTTGTTTTCTGGTTTTGTCGTAAGTGCGCGTATGAAATTGGTCTAATGACCTCTACTTTTTGATGTATCAAGTTTTATTTGCATATCTGTATTTATTTCTTATCATTGTCCAGAACGTTCATTTTTTAAAATGTAACATAGCCCCTTCATCCTCCAAGCCCTTCAATTAATACACACTATTAGCGTTAGAAATAGAAGAAAGATCCTTCACTAAAACGCATCTTCTTAGAAAGCAGCTCCTTAACCTTCATTCGTTCGACCTTACATTTCAGACTAAGGATCATGGCTGTCCCAAAGGAACGTGAATGGGAATGCTGCGGATTAATGTGTCAGACGCATCGTCCTGGGTGAAGGGCAGACGATGAAACTTTATTGACAGTCAATAAGAAAATTCCAAAATGGCGAAAAGTCACAAGTAATCCAAGAGAATTTTCGCATGCTTTGGGGACCAATGTTGTTCTGAGGTTATTTTGAATGAACTGACAAGACACTTTTTGGAGTTTTTGACATTTTCGTTGTATTTGGAATTAAATTAGAAGATTCAAGTGTAAATGTCAGATTTTATATATTTTAGTGAGAGGTTAATTCATAGCTGTCAATAACTGTCATAAACTCAGAATTACGAAATTTAGCATCAAGAAAATTTTACCTTATAAGGAAAAATTTATCAATGTTAAGTTCGTACTTTCAAAGTACATTAATAGAAAATAGTTTTCAAATAAGAAAAGTATTTCAATAATAAAAAAAATTATTCTTATTAATTTTCCATTAAGTTTCATTTCACATATTTTAATGACTTTTTTCAGTTAAGGAGGCAGGTAGAAGAATTTTTAAACAAAGAGAGAACTAAATGAAAAATTATTAAATAAACTTTGTTCTAAAATATGATAAAAGTTAAAAACTAACGTAAATAAAGCACAAATTATCACGAAAATACAGTAAATAGCTGTTTCAAGGCTACAATGGAGTCTCTTTATCAGTGCAAAAAGTTCAACACACAAAAAGACCGCTGTGAAAGCAGTGATCATAACTCCAATAATGCTGAGCAATGAAAGAACGGGCAAGATCTTTTTGTCCAACATATTTTTCTTGCTCTTTTAAACGGTGCTTGAGAGCACGTTTAGTCCGACCAACGTAATCAAGTCCACATTTCCAATGCTACCCCAGTTGCTTTGGCAATCAATAGGATGCTTTAAATTTGTAAACTTTATTTGCAGGAGAGACAGCGATATCGAATCCAAACTTTTTCAAAATCTTTTGCAACTTAATAAGTAACTTTTGGATAAAAAGGGAAAACAATGGTATGTGCAACTTTTGAATCTGAAACATTGGTGGAATAAGAGGGCTTAATTAGCTGATTATTAATTGAATCAATAATGTTAGGAGAGTAACCATGATAAAAAGCCACAGCTTTTAGATGAGAAAGCTCATTATTTAAAGACATGGATATAGAACAGATGTTTAAAGCACGGAACTGAAAAGCCTTACATGTGGCCAACTTTCGAGGATGAGAAGAGAATTTGTGAGGAAGCAGTTTAACAGCAAAAGGTTTACGAAGCGCTGAGGTCATAAATTCGTTATTAGTCATACTAATAATATACGTATATATGTACGTATATTAGTCATAGTAATAATATACGTATATATATATACGTATATAATATACGTATCTAAAACAAATGACAGGTGGCGTTGAGTGGTCCAAATAATTTCATAGCCAGATAATGCACTGCACACACGAATAACCGAAAATATAATAAAGGTAATGTTTTATAACTTGAGTGCTAAAGATAATTCTTGAAAAGTGGGCGTAAACAACGTCATTTAGAAGAAGGTAAATAAAAAGAGGAAATATTTTTTCTTAACTCACTTCTTAGCAAACTAAACGTAAACTTAAATCAGCGTTTTAAATTGAACACGAATTTCAATAAGGAAATATCTCTAGGAATTACTTTAAAATTTTATATGTATTTTAATGTAAAATGCTACTTTTTTATTGCTTTTCCGAGTAAAACTCTTTCATGATAGCGGTTATTACTAATTAAACATGAACAGACCCAGTTCGCTTTCTTTGCGAGACGAAATTATTCTTCTCATAGGTTTAATTGGAATCTTTTTTCTAATTTTGTCTACATTTTATTTATTTATGAGTTTAGAATTTATTCCATTGTGGCTTTGCTAAAATTAAAGACATAGCCAATTAAAATGTCCAGACATCATTAGCAGATAAAAATTTCTTCTCTCTGGAGTTGCGTTGTGTACTTGCACAAGTTAAAGAGCATTTTTCGGGAATAGATGCGTAAGTTCTGAGAAAAATAACACGCAAGTAAAATAATGCTGCATATTTGAGGAAATTGAAAAACAAAGGATTATAAGATAATTTAAAAGGTATTAACATCTACTAAACGAATACAAACAACAAAGTTTAATTCAAATTTAATTCCATCTTTTAAAACTTTAAAACTGTTTTCAAAGGTTTCAAACGATTGTTTTGAGATAAATATAAATTTTTTTCGTTAAGTTTCTAAATTAAGACGAAGTCATAAATAGGGCTTTAGGTTTAGTCTGAAAAAATAAAACATATGTTTTACTTTGGAACAATATTATTTTTTATTTTCAAATTAATACATGCTCCTTTACAAACAATGTCAGTAGAATTGGGTTTTTGGTAGATTAAGAGGATTTCATTTCAACAGAAAACTCCATTTCTTATTGTATGAACTTTTTTTAATATGAAAAGCCTTTAAGACGAAAACAGAATGGTTTTGCTAGCAAATTCTTGCACAGAGAAGGGTCAAAAATTACGCGTTAATTAATTGATTATTGTGTCTGTTCATCTAAAGCCATAATAATATTTCCATTTCTAAGCGAATTTTTATGCCATATTTTTCCGTCAATTTTTCCAAATCTCATTTTACTTCGTAAGCATTTTCCACAATTATTATCTATTATCTATATATATATAAAAGAAAGTCGTGTTAGTTACGCTATTTATAACTCAAGAATGGCTGTACCGATATGGCTAAAAATTGGTGGGTAGGTAGCTTAGAGACAGGAGACGGACATAGGCTATAATTTATGTGTGACAGTTACATAAATAGAAAAAATGTCTTATTGAATAAGCCTTTTTTGACACCTCCATGGCTGAGCGCCATAAAGCGTACGTTCTGGCAGCTTCCGGAGCGCCGTAAACAGGTTGTAAGTTAGCGGTGCGTTGAGTGTTATTTGACTTTTTGTGAAGTAAATTATAAACAAACGCGTTACTTCCCTTGAAATTTATATGTGATAAGCTGTCAGAAACGATTGTCACTTAAGGGCCATGCTCCACATCAGCGTAAAACGCGACCGAAACTGAAGGCAGAAACCGTAAATCCGGGTACTTTCCATAGGAACACCATTGAATCCATTTTACGCTTCTGCCTATTTTTTCTGCTTTACGTCGATGTGGAGCATGGCCCTTAAGGCCTGGTTTCCTAGAAGTGAAATCGTCGATCTCTGGCGAGGCGACAGACGCCGCCGCCTTCTGCGCATGCGCCTAAGCCACAGATTGACGTCGCTTCACTCCACGCTCCAATCAAACTGGTTCTGATTCCAGCGTGCGTTGCGCCTGGCGTCGGCGACGATTCTAGGAAACCAAGCCTTAAAGGCCCGTTTTCCTAGGAGTGAAATCGTCGATCTCTGGCGAGGCGACAGACGCCGCCGCCTTCTGCGCATGCCCCTGAGCTCCGCTCCATGCCACGCTCCAATCAAACTGGTTCTGATTCCAGCGTGCGTCGCACCCGGCGTCAGCGACGATTCTAGGAAACCGGGCCTTTAGAGTTTTTTCGCCGCTAAGGCTGAGAGGTAGAAAGCGCTTGGTGGGATAGCTCCTGGACTGTTAAAGAGGTTGTTCTTTTTACTACTATTATCTATACAAAAGTTTGTTTGGATGGATTTATAGATGGAGCAGTCAGTTGATAAGCAGTTCGAAAAAATTATCTTTTTAACTAAGCCTTTTTGAGCCTCTGTCGCCGAGGGACATAAAGCACATGTTTTGACAGCTTCTGGAGCGTCGTAAAATAGGTTGTGAATTACCGGTGTATTAAGTGTTATTTGACTTTTTTGTGATGCAAATCTATATATATATATATAAAATAAAGTCGTGTTAGTTACGCGATATGTTCACGGGTCGGAAGACCATCTGCGTTGTTTGTTTTTGCGCCAGATAATAAAACAAAAAATGTTGTGTATCACAAGGTAGTTACTTAAGTGAAGAGCAACCTATGTACTAAAATACAGAAACAATAATGAATGATTAATGTAGGTACTTTTTTTTTTGTATTTTCTAATTAAAAAAAACTTAATAAATTCAAAAATGTTCTTATTTATTGCCTTTAAGGCGGAACAGAGTTCGCCGGGTCAGCTAGTAATATTTAAATATAGTTACGAAAACTTTAAGTCCACTGCACATGCATAATAGTGTAGTTCTTTCGTTGTATATGATAGAAAATAGTTAAACAACTAGAGCGTTGCGTTGCTCATTAATAATCAGCATATCTTTTATCTTTTCAATTAGCGCATTTTCCTAAAAACATTTTGCTTGAGTAAGTTTTTTTTCTAAATGAAAGATTACAAACAATACAATTTTTTTCAATAATAGCTTTATGAAGGTAAGAAAAGTCTTATTTCGAAAAGATTTTACTTAATTCCGTAATGATAAAAATGATATTGTATCTCTTAATTAAGAGTCAATTAATGAATAGAAATATTTTTTGTGCCGCTTCAGAATCGTTTTTAATTACTCTCATTAGGTACTCTTATTGGCCATTTTGAATTCGTAAGTAAACTATGACGGTTGCTGTTTGGAATACATTTTCTTTTAACTTATAAATGCAAAAATTGTGATTTTTTAAATCAATTATTTCCATATTGATACCAATATTATTTAAAACTGACTGTGAGAGCTTTCTGATAGGGGGTAAAAGCTACTTTGTTAGAGATTTAAAACTTTTGTCTGCAGGAAAGAGTCATATATTATTTTTGCATGGAGGACTGAGAGCTTCATGATACAATCTAAAAGTTCTTTTACTAAAAAGGTTTCTTTTTTCTCTTTTTTTACTGATATAATCCATTCACTGTTCTTACTATTGTAATAAAATATGATATCGTGCATTGTGAATTAGCAAAATAGATCATCAGAAGGCACATTCATTACGAAAAAGGTAATAAGAAATATTTAAGAAGAAATGTTGCAATGTGAAAAAAATCTAAAGAAGTCAAACTTACGTTACTTTTACAAAACTTTTCAAATAATGCGAGAACTAAAGACAGTAAACCGAATGTTAATAATATTAACGATGCATGGAAGGGGTATTGAACAAACTTGCTTTGAACAAACGTTCCTTTGACTCTGAAAGTGTCTAGAAAATGAAATTTTGCTTTGGTTATTTCAAGAGTATTTTCTTTTTTAATTCAGATGTTTCAACATTCACGCCTACATGAGAAATTCAAACATGTTTTTACAAAAATACGGCATTACTGAAAATTTTTTTTGCCCCAAAAGATTGGGAAATTGGAGAGATTCTGAAAGTGGGCCTTAAGTTTCCTTCTTCAAGAAATGTAACAAGTTGTTAAAAAATTCCGCTTACTGATGCTCATAGACTTTATATTGTATTAACGACAGATATGTAACTCATACTATTAAAGTTGTATGAGCATGTTTTACTTTACACCTTTCCAATCGCTCCTTGCTATATGAAATAAAATATTTTTGGAAACTGTACTAAAACTTTCTGGTTTACGGATACATGTATTCTGGAAGAGTCTGGAGAAATGAGTTGAGCCAACATTCGTTGAGATATTTATCCTTTCATTATTCGAAAGTCCCTAAGGCCTGATTGGAGTGACCTTTGGAGGTGCTCCCTTTTCGCACATGATAGTTTTACAAAGTGAGGTATCAACTGAACCTCAACATCCGGAACTAACGAAGCCCTGAATGCCTTCGAAATAATGACTTGTGAATGATTGCGATGAGTTACTCAAAGAATCACGAACTGACGAATTGAAAATTCAAATAACTAATTACAATAAACACGTATGGGCTTACAGGGTCATTCCATAGTGACTAACGTAACATTCAGAACTGATTTTGTAACTGCTTTTACTTGTAACTTAAGGGATAAAAAATATTTTTTAGTTATGCTGGTGGATTTACAATGTATATGGTATCTATGTATCATTTCTTCTAAGAATTTAAAACAAAATTAATGACAATAGATATTTTTTCAACCAAAATAGCAGTGTGACTAATGTAACATTTTTGCAATCCTGAAAATTAATGCTCATGTTGTGAGGCAAAAATTTCTCAAAGTTAAGCAAGTGTTAAAAACTGAATGATATACTAGCCTAGTAAACGAAGGTCAAAATTAGGGTGAAAAAAACAAAAAAAAAACATGCAGTTTTAAAAATTGGCACACAGGTACAGGAAGGTCTCCTGATGAACATACTAAAAGTCCCCGGTGGTGAGGGGAGAGCTCGCAGCGCCACCTGGTGTTTTATGGGTGATTTTTCAATTTTCGTCTTATATCTCAGAAACTATTGACTTTTGAGAAAAAATTACAATTAATAAATTAAAGAACATAAAATTATCTTTAAAACGCTTTTTTTGTTTTTATTATAGCTATAATAGTTGCCGAGATATTGAACTTCAAAGTTTGTCATTTTTTGAGAAAACGACTATTTTCCCCCTCTTTTCTATTTTTGGAGCCGCCTCAGTGATTAATTTGATATTATTCTTTTCTTTTTTCGACCTGAAGTAGTACAGATCATTAAGGTGATTTGATTTCTTGAAACGGGGAGGCAGGTTGGGGAGTTTGGAGGCGAGGAATGAAGGGAAGACAAAACTATGTGCAAGTGTACTTTTCACTATTTTTCCCTCTACCATAGTTCAGCAAACGAAGGCCCAAAATAAGGGCGAAAAAATAATAATATAGTTTTAAAAATTGGCACGCACGTGCAAAACGGGCTTTTGATGAACGTTCTAAAAGTCCTCGGTGGTAGGGGGTGAGCTCGCAGCGCCACCAGGGATTTTGGGTGCGTTTTTTTTCAGTTTTCGTCTTATGTCCCAAAAACTATGCATTCGCCAGTAAAATCATCAGTTGGTAAATTAAAGAACATAAAAATACCTTTAAAAAGAATAAAGAATGAATTAGTATTTTATAACTGAAATAGATGGAATAGATTTGACATTTAAGTTCTAAACTCGTGTGATTTTGAAAACCTATCTTTTTCTTTTCTTCTTTCTTTATTTTTTGGGACTGCGAAAGGCATATTAATCACTTTTTTCTTAAATTTCGATAGTGCTGTGCTATTTAAGTCAACTAAGATCCAAGAAGACCTTAAATCATGTTATAAATAAAACGTATACCCTTCTGCAAAAAGGATAAATAATAAAAATAATGATAAAAAAGTCCAAACATTAAAAAAATAGAATAATGCAAATAAAATAATGAAAGTGAACAGATGTAGAATAAATATAAACTAACATGAAAATGACATTGTACTCAAGTTAACCTGTTAACTGGGTATGACGAAATATTTCGTCATACATAAAAGCCTACAGCAATGGGCATGACGAAATTTTTCGTATATTCTTATTGTGCATTTCAGTTTTTTATATATTTTTATTATTATGTTGTATTATTTACATACTGAGATGTGAATTATTATTTGTGGTGTGATATTACTTATCGCTGCGAAAAAAAGTCCCTATTGTGAAACGAGTTGAGCAATAGCTAATTCCCCGGTTAACAGGTTAAATTGATACTTTCGTCGTCTGACTGTTCATCTAATGCGATATCCAATTTTGAACCGTTAAGGCAGATAACCTGGCAGTTTAAGCAAGCAATGCTGCAGTTTATCTTTGATTTTCTGCAGCCGCATCTTGCACCGCATCCTTTTGTGCATGAACAAAAAATCATGGAGAGAATGGAGTCAGGAGCAGGAAGCCTTGAAGTTGTTATAGGTTTCCATGATGTACCTGCTTTTTTCCATCTCCAGGCATCGGGTGGAAGTAATCTCCCCAACCACTTTTGAATTTGGTGATAAACTCTTAATGAATGAAATTTTGCGGCATCGTCAGTAGGTGGGAAGGAAGCAAGATCAGGTTTTATTTTTCTTGCTGCTCTCTGAAAAGATATAAATCTCTGTTCATTCAGAGAAGTTATATTTACTGGAGCTCCATATAAGGCTAAGAAAAATGATTGGCCTGCTTCCGCTACCTGCTCTGGGGTAGAAAGGGGGTTTGAGAACACTTCCGGAACGTAGCTCAATGATTGATTTTTTTGTAACAGCTTTATGAATTTGGCTTTGCCTTTGTTATATGCAGCTGATGTTGTGTCACAGCCGGAGAAAGCATGGAGGAAGAGATTTTGATCTTTGAACTTGCAAGTGTTTTGTAATTCTTGTGAATAAAAAATTTTGGTGTTCACTTTATCTTTGCCTGGTTTGAAGAAAAGAATATTATTATTACTTGGAGTCAAAGCTATTAATAAAACATTTTGGGAATTCGTTTGCTGAACTATGGTAGAGGGAAAAATAGTGAAAAGTACACTTGCACATAGTTTTGTCTTCCCTTCATTCCTCGCCTCCTTCCTCCCCAACCTGCCTCCCCGTTTCAAGAAATCAAATCATCCTAATGACCTATACTACTTCAGGTCGAAAAAAGAAAAGAATAATATCAAATTAATCACTGAGGCGGCTCCAAAAATAGAAAAGAGGGGGAAAATAGTCGTTTTCTCAAAAAATGACAAACTTTGAAGTTCAATATCTCGGCAACTATTATAGCTATAATAAAAACAAAAAAAGCGTTTTAAAGATAATTTTATGCTCTTTAATTTATTAATTGACATTTTTTCTCGCAAGTCAATAGTTTTTGAGATATAAGACAAAAATTGAAAAATCACCCATAAAGCACCAGGTGGCGCTCCGAGCTCCCCCCTCACCACTGGGGACTTTTAGTATGTTCATCAGGAGCCCTTCCTGTACCTGTGTGGCCAATTTTTAAAACTGCATGTTTTAGTGCTTTTTCAAATCCTTTATTGACTAGACTATACAGTCGAGTTCGCTTATTAGAATAGCGGTTAAAAGAATATCCCGCTTAATATAATACATTTTCAATGTACCAAACCGTTGTAATGCATTATTATCATTCCGAATAATGGAATATCCCGCTTATTAGAATATTTTTTGTGGCAAAATGGTTATTCCATTAAGCGGGCTCGACTGAATTTGAAAAATGTGTAAAGTTGGCTTTTAAAAACATAAAACACATTTATTAAATCTTAATTCCTTTTAGTCTTAAGTGTCACTTTTACTCAAGATGGAGTGTAACTAACGTAACGTGATTAACGTAACCATCGAATAACAAGCAGTAGACACCATTACAAACTATTTATTACGGCAAATCTCAGTGATAATTGCAATAATTTTTCATTTTTTTAAAACTTATTATGTTGCATGATTTTTATTTATTTAGTTATTTATTTATTTTTTGATACTTTTTTCACTTCGGTATTTTTTTTCCTTCGGCTGAGGTTGACATTTCTATGCAATGACCCTACATAGATTTTTTAAACAACAGCTTGTCAATAAGGATGTATTTCTGTGTTAGGTGGTATTAATAAATACAAACTAAGTCATGTTTACAGGGAAGGAGTGGTACAGACTTCACAGTTTAGGCTTTACTTACCTAAATTAGGCGGAACAAAACTGCATCTTAGAAAATTATATCGTATATATTGTTTTAGCTATGTAAAAAACATAAAAGCACAGCCAAATACAGAAAACTTAAATTTGATTTTCATATTTTAAAATTTTAACAATTTTTTTCCACTCCTCCATCCCAAGAGGGTGGTATGGGACACACATAAAGAAAGAATGGAATGCGGTTTGATAAACTTAACCAATATTGCATTTATAGCATCAAAAGCGAAAGATATTCGGAACTGAGCTCGACCTGTGCCTCAAAAATTTTGGTTGAGTTTCATAATATTTTTTTTTTCCCCGGCCACATCCATATCATTTTTTTTTTGTTGAAATTGAACCTTTTTTGTCCTTTTATTTTCTCATATACGGCATATTCCACATCACTGTCTATACTCATACAACTGTCTTTAATAATAAACATAAATCTTTTCCGTGAGAGCTGAGTATAAAAATCTGCCGCATCTTGCACAATTTTATTTTGTTTTGCAACCAATTCCACTGCAAACAATAGGCTCTGGTGGGTTAAAGTGGTCATAAAATCCAGGATTTCCAACATAGATCGGTACTAGATGTCTTTAAAAACTTCAATTTGTGCCACTGCATTAATAAAGAACACGTTGCACTGAATTTTAGGGAGAATAAATTTATATAGTAATTAGTTGACAGTTTCGTTTTCATGTGTATTTATCACGTGGGGCGGTGTAAAGTGGACGTAGTCAAAACACAAATACAGATAAATGTTAAAAGCATTATAAGGGGGGGGGGTTCCGGTGTCGCTGTTGGACATTTCTGAAATCTGGCAAGCCTATGTATTAACGACACATTCATAATTTTGATTCAAAAATTTACCAATGGATAAAATATGAAACGGGAAAAATTCAAACACATATTGAAATTTTTAATGAAGAAAGGGAACAATATTGAAAAATAAACGAGCTTTTATAGATTTGAAAATAGAAAGTGGCTAGTTGTGAGCCCTGTTACGTTCTTTATGTCCCAAAGATATACAACTTAATACTAGTGGGCAATTCCATCGTTACAGACGTAACAATCGCAGACTTTGAACACAAATAATTCTGGTTTGGGCTGATGAAAGTCTTCAATTTTTTTTCCTGTAGTGTAACTTGATGATGTTTATGCTACATTAAATTTGCGTGCAGATTGCTTAGTTACAAAAACATACAGAAATTAAAAACTGCCTGTTACAGACGTAATTCACAAAACAGCAAAAACTCGACTATGTCATACAACTTACAATATTCCTCTGAATTATACGGAAATTTTGAACTTTTTTTTAATACGTGTTCTAGAGACTTCAAGCTTTCTAAAACCATAAAGATTGTGTGGATTTTGACTGCCGAATTTGTGAAAAAAATTCATAAACTTGTTACGGACGAAACAAAGTGGTGTTACAGACGTAACATCTCTGATTTGAAAGTAGAAAACAGTATTTTAAAGCAGGAATAAACAAAGATTTTTGTGCTAAGACAATACAGTAACATTAATTAACACATTATTTGAATATTTTAAGTGATACTGTAACAGTTTTAGAAAATTTGGGTAAGTCTGGGGGAATTGAGAGCATATGCCGATATGTCAATATGTAACAATAAATTAATGCATCTTAAGACAATTATTTCCAAGAAAGATTGACACAAGAAAAGTTTAGAAGGGCCTTCACACAAATTTATTTATTTGTATTCTTAAAATTAATGCATAATGGGGCTGCTACATAAAATAATCGGGAAAAGTAAATTCCTCCCTGGAATCAGTGATTGGTCTTAGGAGAACTTAAAAATTTGAAAATGTTGGATGATATAGCAGAATACTAGTACCAAACTAAAATTTAACCTTCTTGGTGACAGTTGGTCAATTTTGATATTTTTTTTTTTTGAATGAAAAAATGTGTCCTTTTTCGTCCGACGTTTTCGAAACTCGAACGGCATTTTCGCAAATAAAATTCAATTACATGCCGACATAATTAAAAATTTCAAAATCAGAATACCAGAAACTTTAGTACTCGTACCATATCATGCTCTATACATGTATTGCTCATTCTGTGCTTTTTACCTATTTAATTGGAAATTTACTTTTGCTACGGACGTAACATAGAGCCATTTGTTATGTCCGAAATGTTACGTCTGTAACAGCATTAATTTAAAAACTAAATCAGTTGCAATATTTTTAACTATGGTGGGCAATTACTCTAAGAATTTGACAAAAGGACCATTAAGGGTTTTTTTTAATTTTGATTTTTTAGGACGTAATGACAACTTTTGCTTCTTTTTTGTTACAGACGTAACATCAAATTTATTTTTTTCAAATTTCAATTACACCATTTAGATCAATTCAAAAGAAATTAATGAATGCATATTATTATAGTACCGTCTTAGTAGTTAAAATTGTGCTACAAGTAGTTAGTTTTTTTTTTTATTTTTCGATGAGAAATATGCATTTGAAAATGTGTTCTTTTTTCTTATTTTTTACAAGTTCGTGAATATCCTACTTCCAACTAAGAAAACAAGTAATATTCTAACTGTCACCAAAAAACCAATGCAGGATTCTTAAAACATACATCTTAAGCTTTAAAATGATGTATAACATAGCAACATAACTTCAACATGAATTTTTGACCAATTGGTTTCACTTTTCATGGAATGGCCCTAGTGCTATGTATATAACTTGAAAACTTGGAAACACGTTTATGATACTTTTGTTTTAATTCGTACGTGCACTCTTTTTCACTCCACAGCAGCTTCTCTTTAAAAAACGATTTTTAAGTTTTGGATTAATGCACGAACGTATTATACTCTATGAACATTCGACGAACTTGAAGAAAAAAAATAAATAAATACCCCTCCTTTATTCTAATGGAAGTAACATTAAAGTGGTTGCTTATACGAGGAAGTTTCCATCGAGTTTTATCTTTTCTGCTTAAAAGTTACTAAAATAAGTTATTTACCATTTTCCTTTAATAGGGGATTAAAAAGAAGTACAATGCCAATTAAAATATTTCAAATATCATCAGTTAATGAGATTTGATCTCCAGAGCATCGGTGGATGCTGGAAGGATTAAGGAAATTTTATTTTGTTATTTTCTTTTAGTATTTTTTTTTTTTTTTTTTTGATGTTGAAACTAAATATTTCTAATTTTGAAAGCGGAAAATATTAAATTAATGAATGCCACAGAAGTGAATTTTTCATTTTTCTAAAATCTGATGTAAGAGAACGCAGTTATAAAAAGTGTTTTGAGGTTTTAATTTTTGTTCTTTAGACATTCGGATTACCTCCCTCCCCCCTTTTTTTTACGGATGCTAAATAACAGCAATTTTTAAACTGTCTTAAATCTCTATATATATATTTTTATTTTTAATAAACTATCCACTTTTTAGAATGGTATTACACATTTCGATAAAATAGGAAAAGAAAGAAAACCACCTAAGTTCGAATAATCGTATGCTAAAATTTGCATTCAATAATAAATTATTTATATCCTCGTTTTACATTTTCTATTTTTAGTTCTCCATTAGGATATCAAATGCAATTTCCTTATCAAGGGCAATGGTCCTTGTCCCATAAGTTCATCCAAAAAAAACACATTTTTGGTGATTTCGCATTAAAAAGTGTATACGACATCTCTACATTTTGTAAATAGGGTAGACAGACCAGTGAATGACCACTTAAGCAAAATTTCATTTTTAAAAAATTGTAGTAATTTTAAATACTGTAATATTTTGTTCGTGATAGTTTAAATAGTTTATTGATCTATGTAAATGCGTAAAAAAAAAAATGATGGAACTTGAAAGGTACCGCTTCCGGCTTTTTGGGGTGTTCGAAGGAAAAATGGCGCAAAGACCCAGTGAATGACCACCTCTGACCCAGTGAATGACCACTAATTTGACCCGTGAATGACCACCTTAAATTTTGAGTTAGAAATACTTGAAGTTGGTTTTAGATATTTTTACTTTTGTATATTTTTATATGGCATGTAGTGATCCATTACTTTTAGTGTTTATTTATGTATTACATTTCGGGTTTATTTATTTATTTACTCGAACTTTCTTTTACATCGTAAAGGTAGTATTGTAATCGCGGAAAAACTTCCCCTCAATTTTCGATCTAAAATGTTTTTTTAATCACGCATTAATGAATGCTGAGTAGTTTTTTCGGCCTATTTGGCACATGCATTTGTACCTACGAACGTATGCACAACAGAAAAATACATGACAGCTTTCTACGTATGTAGGTATGTATTCATGTTTTATGTATGTATCTCGCATAACTCAAAAACTGTGTGGCGTAGAAGATTGAAATTTCGCATGTGAACTTTGAGTGGGGTCCAGTTATGCGCCTAACCTTTTGGTTACATTCGAATGTTCCCAAGGGGGTCTTTTACCCTGTTTGGGGTAAATATGTTAATTTCAATACAGAATTAAGGGATGTTGTAATTTAGCAACCTCATGCTGATAGATCGCTTTACTTCTGGTCGCCAATTTTTCGTCGCCAACTTGACGATATTACGCCATGTTGGCGACAAAAATGGCAAAAAAATGACTTTTTCTTCGAATTTGTTTTTAATTTAGCGTTTTCGGCGAAATTGAGTGAAGTATTCACTGAATAATGTTAAAATTGTGGATATTTAAAAGATGAATACTGCAAAATAGCTCTTGCATTAGTTTAAGACAAAGTGGGAGTTGTAACTGGTTGAAGTGTTTACGTTATCACTCTGTGGCACTATTATATTGTATGTTTGTTCTTCACACACATTCCATGCAGTTTTATGCAATTTTAGATCACAGACGCTAATAAAATTACATCAATTTTCTGAACATTTGAAAGAACTACTCTCCACGTTTACCATTTCTTTATATGTGCTGGAAAATATCTAAAATGCTACGCACAAAAGTTATTTGACCTCGTGATCCTGTCATCAAATTTTTTTTTTTGTAAAAACTGAGTGTATATTTGTATCAATCTGTGTTTTTCTTACTTCTCCCGAAAGCCAGTGAACTGAACATCGAATCAGGTATCGAAAGATTCGTAATTTTTAAGTTCATATGTTTGGTTACTTTACATAATTGTCCGAATTTATTAAGCAGAGCTTTTCATTAAAATGTAAATTCTTAAGCACGTCTGCGTGGGCACAAGAGCAAATTCGAATGGAAGAAACAAAGGGAGAACTTGGCACAGTGCTAAATTCTCCCTCTGGTTCTTCCTTTCCAAAACTAAGCTTTCTCTAATTCTTGACCCCTCTCTTTGTAAAAAATTTTCAACACAAAAGTAGCTTGTAGACGGGAATGTCAAGCACGGAAAGCGAATAGCTTATATAGTTTTTTGACACTCGGTCCGAGAGAAAACGTCAATCTCAAAAAAGGCTCTTAGCGAGCCTCTTCTAATATAAAATGCATCGGTTCAAGAGGCCACCATGCTGACCACCGTGAAGCCCCCGAAATACATTGTTGAGAATGAAATTGTTCTAGTCGTGTGCTTCACTGAAAACCCGAAGTACGCCGCCGAAGGCGGTGTGCATCAACCTGCTGCAGGCGGATTGCACGAGCCACCTTGGTGGCAGGTAAGGTTTTAAAATCTGCCGAAATGTTTTTGAAAATATTCCAAATTGAGCGAGTTTCAGTGTTTCACGACAAAAATCTTTTACGTGATTTGTAGATAGTCGTCATGCACATGCAAACGGTTAAAATGGGTGATTAATTTCTCGACAAGTCTTTAAATTTAACTCTTTTTAAAAAAACTTCGCCAGACTTTATAAAATTATGTCTCGACATTGGGCTGACGAGGGCAAATAAATCCCCCCCCCCCCAAAAGATGTCTTGATATGTTCTTTCGATTGCTAACTATTTAAACTTTTTGCATTATTACACTATTCGCATGATGGTTCTCTGGGCAACCGTACCTAAATATCGAATTTTGTCTGAATGATGGAATTACTTCTAGAGAGATGACAGTCAAAAACGTGACGAAAGGATTAAAAACAGGAAGCGAGCATATATTTTTTGAAAAACTGAAGTGACGAACAACTCAGTGGCCGTTCAGAGGGGTTGGAGGGTTGTCACTGCAAGGGGAAATTTCAACATTAGGTCCATTGGGTAAAATATCCGTGCCAAGAAAAATTGGCCGTTAAGAGGGGTCTCCGCTTAGTAGAGGTGGCCGCTCTAAGAGGTTATCTGTATGATCAGCTGTTAATGTGCAAGATGAATTAAAGCAATAAAAACCGCAGTAGTCTTCTTTAATTTTTCAAAACAACATTAAAATCCCAGTGAATGAACAGCTGTTCATACACTGGCTTTTCAGAGTTTTTCTGACCCAGTGAGTGACCTCACCGTAAAGCTAAAATCTACACATTCTATAAAGATTGAAACAATTAAAATCATACCCTGAATATACATACTAAATGATTCTTTTGTATAATTTAAAAAAATAATTTATAAATACATTTAATGCGAATCAAAGTAGTTGTATACACAAAACCATCCTTATTATTTTAGAACAGAAAAAGAAATGGCGCACGGCTGTAAACATTCTATAATTTTTTACTAGAAAAATACATGACCAAAATAATCAATTAGGTATCATATAGCTCAGAATTTGAAGGAAGAAAGCTATTGAAGCAAATTTTAAAAAAAAAATAATTTAGAACCTTATTTTTTAAGAAATACTGCGAAGTGGTCATTCACTGGGTGGTGATCATTCACTGGTCGGTATACCCTATACATTAAGCTTGCTGGATGTAATCAATGAAATCTTGCAATTTCTAACCACTTTACGATAAGAACTTAATTTTAACAGACACAACAACACATAAAGTTATTAGTGAGAAAAAATAATTACTTCGGGAATCAAGGAAGTACGCCAGGAGCTTTATAACTAGCAAAACCAACATTTGAGCATTCTCACTGTTCTACATAAACATTAATTGCATTCGACTTCCTAGGTAATGTGTAGCGTGACCTGAGCCATGGTTTCACTAGATGTTGCTGTCTGAACAAAGTGTAATATGAAAAATTTTCACGCAGACGATAATTAAAAGATTTAAATTCTCAACAATTGATGCATTTAAAAAACAAATTTTAGAAAACGAATCTGAATTTTGTCGAATTCGATCAATTTTAAAGTGAACAAGCGATGTCAACTATACAGGGTGTCCACTCCAATCGTGGACCAATAGCTAATTTCTAAACCGTTAGAGATAAGCATATAGTTTATTTAGGAAAAAATCTCCAAATTACGAAAGGAATTTTGGGTCTATTCAATGTTTTTCAAAAAATCAAATTTTGAAAGAGTTACGAAATTTAAATTTTTATACAACCCCCCAGTCCTATCAATCATATTTAGTAAAACATTCTTGACACTGTAACGTTTAAAACTAAAAAAAAATGACTCTTCTACCACAAAAATTGACCGAGTTATGACGTTTTGAAAAATCAAGATTTTGAAGGATTTCGCATACGGTCCCTTAAGCGATCGCTCGATGACGTCATGAAATAATGCAAAATCTTGATTTTTCAAAACGTCATAACTCGGTCAATTTTTGTGGTAGAAGAGTGATTTTTTTTTAGTTTTAAACGTTAGAGTGTCAAGAATGTTTTACTAAATATGATTGATAGGACTGGGGGGCTGTATAAAAATTTAAATTTCGTAACTCTTTCAAAATTTGATTTTTTGAAAAACATTGAATAGACCCAAAATTCCTTTCGTAATTTGGAGATTTTTTCCTAAATAAACTATATGCTTATCTCTAACGGTTTAGAAATTAGCTATTGGTCCACGATTGGAGTGGACACCCTGTATAATACGCAACTCAAATAAACTGTAGACGGCGCTGCAGTCACGCTCTAATGGTGGCAAGAAAAGGTAAAACAAACGCACTGCCGTGCTAGGTACAAAAGTCGTGTCTGCACTTTTTAACAAAATTGAGTTAATGTCACCTGGTGGCTCTTTGTAACTTATTTTATTTAAATACAATGTTTTATGGTCATTTGAGAACAGCCAGTATTTTTTTTTTAATTCTGAAAAAGTATCTCCTGAATCAAATACATAGAGGTGCAAAACGGCGATATCTCCATTCGAGATCGTCTGCAGATACTATTTTTAAATACTAATGACCTACAACCTTGCCAAGTGACATATCATCCGAAATTCTGTTTCAAGAGCTTTATAATAAAACATTGGAAAAGACTCAGGCTCTTATAGCAGCGATAAAAAAAATAATTATTTTTGTTAAAAACGAAACTTTATTTTTTGCCATTTCTTAAGTTTTTACGAATGCGCATGCAAAACTAAAATTCAAAAATATCTAAAAAAAGGTTTTTTTCATCAGAACATCAGTACAATAGCTCCTGTAAATTTTAATAGAACAAATTGACATGAACATTTAAGGTCTATGTCTTTTCTTCTTTCACTTCACGTGGAATGACGGATGCATTTTTGATCTGCAATATCCTTTTGAAACTGGTTTGTCTTAAAAATAAAAATAACGTTTTTTAGTTAAGAAAAGTGGGTTCTTTCCAATGATGTAGAGAAAATTGAAATTCATGATGACCCTTTTGAGATATTGCCCTGTGAAATTGAGACAAAATTGCTAAAACATTTTTTTACAGGAATTTCAACTCGCATAATTCAGCAATTATTTGAGCTATCAAGATGCCACTGGCAGACGTTTCGGTCATGCTAAAAGGCTGCAAACGAGGAAAAAATTAGCTTCATAATGTCATTCTCTCAGCAGATACAAGCTGATAACGTATGGTTAAAATTTTGCCGAAATACGATTTTTTATCAACTTCGGCAGTAAATTGTAAAAAATCTATAATGCATTGAGCTTTTGTTACACAAGTAGGCATTTCTACCTTAAACAGTGATCAGAATCACCAAATTTGAGCCTGATAATCGTCTTAGGTCGCGAGCAATAAAAGCACAAACTTGACGATTTGGTCATTTTTTTCATGACACGAAAAAAAAAAGCTTTTACAAAATATTTTATATTGGCAAAATTATACATACATACCAAATTATAGCTCC
The DNA here is from genome assembly GCA_038373865.1 of Uloborus plumipes. Taxonomy (NCBI): domain Eukaryota; kingdom Metazoa; phylum Arthropoda; class Arachnida; order Araneae; family Uloboridae; genus Uloborus; species Uloborus plumipes. The sequence goes on from JAXGGA010005591.1 coordinate 68,791, forward strand.
ATAGAGTTTATGGAGCTATAATTTTATATGGCTTCATACAAGTCTTATATGTACATCCAAAAAAATTCATCAAAATTGGAGGGGGTCGAGTGTAGATTTTCTTGAAATTTGGGACACTTGACATGGAATGACCCAGTAATCATGTAGACTCGACAAAATTGATAAAGTGATTCGTAAAACTTTAATCGTCGAAATATCATTCATTTAGAAAATTAAAGCGATTACGTACATTCAATTGACACAAATGTTAACCGCAAAATATTAATATTTATTTCCTAGACATAGTATGGAACAAATGTGCTTGAAAGAGGTTTCTTGAAAACCAAGTCAAACTTTCCGCCATCTAATTATTTGCAGTCTTCTTTCGGTTGGCTTCTTTGCTGTCTCGAGCTGTTGCCATACACGATGACAAACGTTCATCATTTATTTATTAATCAGAGCTTGTCCTAATCTATGTAAATGGATGATTATTTATTGAAACCATAAGTGCAATTAACCTAAGAGAAATCTTAGCGAGAGATTGCATCGAAGGTATTTCGAAAAGATACAATGAGTGATTTCATTAAGGGCTGCGTCTTGTGTCTTTGGATGCATAGATTTTCTGAATATCATGGATACGTTATTCCGTTGCTTTTAAAATCCGTGATATTGAATCAATCGCTTATTTATGTCACATGATACATCATGAGCTTTTTGTCTTATTACATTTTTGAGTTTAAAGAAAGGAAAGAAAGCACAGTTAATTTTTTTTTCAAAGTGTTTCACTAGCATATCATTCTGTTGAATAAATAAGTACTTTTGTGTCAAAATGTAAACTAGTTCTTTTATCTATAGATTCATACATTTTTCAAATGTCATGGATACGTTATTCCGTTTGCTTTTAAAATCCGTGATATTGAATCAATCGCTTATATATGTCACATGATACATCATGAGCTTTTGGTCCAATTACATTTTTGAGTTAAAAAAGAGGAAAAAAAAACAATAAATTTTTTTTAAAGTGTTTCACTAGCATATCATTCTGTTGAATAAATAAGTACTTTTGTGTCAAAATGTAAACTAGTTCTTTTATCTATAGATTCATACATTTTTCAAATGTCATGGATACGTTATTCTGCTTGCTTTTAAAATCCGTGATATTGAATCAATCGCTTATATATGAAACATGATACATCATGAGCTTTTTGTCCAATTACATTTTTGAGTTAAAAAAGAGGAAAAAAAAACAATAAATATTTTTTAAAGTGTTTCTCTAGGATATCATTCTGTTGAATAAATAAGTACTTTTGTGTCAAAATGTAAACTAGTTCTTTTATCTATAGATTCATACATTTTTCAAATGTCATGGATACGTTATTCCGTTTGCTTTTAAAATCCGTGATATTGAATCAATCGCTTATATATGTCACATGATACATCATGAGCTTTTTGTCCAATTACATTTTTGAGTTAAAAAAGAGGAAAAAAAAACAATAAATTTTTTTTAAAGTGTTTCTCTAGGATATCATTCTGTTGAATAAATAAGTACTTTTGTGTCAAAATGTAAACTAGTTCTTTTATCTATAGATTCATACATTTTTCAAATGTCATGGATACGTTATTCCGTTTGCTTTTAAAATCCGTGATATTGAATCAATCGCTTATATATGTCACATGATACATCATGAGCTTTTTGTCCAATTACATTTTTGAGTTAAAAAAGAGGAAAAAAAAACAATAAATTTTTTTTAAAGTGTTTCTCTAGGATATCATTCTGTTGAATAAATAAGTACTTTTGTGTCAAAATGTAAACTAGTTCTTTTATCTTCAGATTCATGCATTTTTCTAATGCCATGGATACGTAATTCCGTTGCTTTTAAAATCCGTGATATTGAATCTATCGCTTATTAGTTTTACATGATACATCATGAGCATGTAATTTTTTTTGCCAAACTATGTTTTTGAGTTTAAAAAAACATTAAAAATTTTAAAAGTGTTCCAAAACATATCGTTCTGTAGAATAAGTTGTAAAGAAACCTTTCTGTCAAAATGTAAACTTGTGATATGAGAACTTTTTTGAGTATATTAAACTTTGAGCACGATAACGCTGTCTTTTTCATTATGTACATTCTATTGTATGCTGTTGATACTACAGAGAAATTCCTACACAATGAATGTCAATACAACGAAATGTCCGTTTCAAGAAAATGAATTTTCCGTTCCGATTTAATTTTCATTACATTGCTTGAATTTCTTTTAAAAGAACAAAATTTGAGGTCTCTTGACGTTCGTTATAATGGGATTTCCCTGTATGGAGTTGTGTACTCTCTAATTATTTTTCAATTCTTTTCAGATGTTTTTTGGGGCTTGACTTTACCTTGCTTTACATTTTTAGTCACGTGTTATTGCAGCTGTTTAAATTGAATTTCCAGTTATGGTACAGTGCACTACATCCGGGGTCTTTTCTTATGTACCGCAGCACGTAGTTGGCTTATCCGGTTTAATGGGGCCCTAAAAACAGCTAGACAGCGCTGATTTTTTTTTTTTTTTAATTTTTAAATCCGACCAGAAGCGGACCCCCCCCCCCCCCCCCCCCCGTCGAATGTCATAATGACATTCAACTTAAAAAAAGTTTAACATTTGCAGCCACGGGAGTATAAAAAAAAACGAAGACTTTCAATTTAAATCCCTTTTTTGAACCCATATATACATATTTATATATGAATAGACCACCAGAAATATGAATCCTATATTAAGCATAGACGTGATATTTCTTTACTAGTGATTAATAATAGAGATGCAGAACCAGAACGTCTCAGAATGTGTACGCTAGTCTGCAGTTCAAGTTGCAGTTAAACGGACTCCAAAACTTTGCATTAACCAATTTTTCCATTAGCAAATGACTTCGGAGTTTCTAGAAATGAGAAGCACCGGGAAAACGTTTTTAAACCCCTTTTCACTGCCATTTGAGGAGAAAGCTTCCGCTTAAAGAGGCAATTACCAAGAAGTGCCCCGGTGCGGTTGAAGTTTAAGGCGTGGAAGGGAATCCTTTTATTCCGAGGAACAGGTGATTTAATTCCTTTCAATTGCACAAATGAATCTCGTTTTCAAAGATATGGGGAATTTTCCTGAGCTAATGAGTTCGGTGTTGGGCGGATGAAGTTATCGCTTTGGCAAACAGGTGGTTTTTGAATATTTTCATCGGCATGGATGCGACATTTTATAATGATTGCGGAGGAGGGGTGCTGAAAATTGCAGTTGATGTGCTCAACTTGCAATAATTTGCTAGGGAAATCAAAATTATCTAATAATTAGGCTAGAATAGATATTACAGAATATTATGCTATTTTAATTTATTTATTTATTTATTCAAAATCATTGCCCACTACAGATAAATAGAATTACAGTAGCACTAATGTAAAAAAATACAATAATAATTAAAACAAATTATGAATTTAAAATATCAAAACATGTAGACTTAAAACTATAAAGTGACATATTAAAAATATCCAAAGCATGATAATGAGTATTAAAAAGTTTGTGAAATTTAAAAAGACAAAAGTTATCAACATAATTTAATCTCGTAAAACATTTTGAAAATATGAGTGACTCCTAAGAGTCCTATTTGGGGCAGAAAATTGGATGTACACTGCAAAAAATGAACTGTTGTTTCTACAGTATAACACTGGCAGACCAGGTTCCAATTTAAAACTGTAAAACGCACAGTAAAAAACTGTAAAACTAGCAATTTTAGTTTCCTATTGTAAAGTTAGAAATTCTACAGTTTATTGCCGAAAAACTTAACTGTATTATACTGTAAAAGTTTAGACAAAATGCAAATATATAAATAAAAAGAAAACCATTCAGCGAAATGCTTTCAAATTTCTACTGCAGGAAGACAATATGGTCCCAAATACGTGTCAGGAGTTTTTAAAAATATAACCGGAACAAAAATTGGAAATCACAAAACACCCCTTTTTTTGCTGTTGCAAAAGTTTAGCTAAATGTCAGATTTTATGCAAATATCTCTTGAAATGTAGTTGGTGGAGGAAAGGTGGGACTTTTTGCTTCGAATATAAGGTGCAGGGATTGCTGAATGAATAATAAAACTCCAAAACTCTCTGTAGTTCTTGTGTAAAGAAGAAGATAAAGTTTGGAGGCCGAAATTTGAAAATGAAACCACTTTGCTAATTTTTCGTCTTTTAAATCGGCCCTGGTATGGTAGTACATTGTTTTTTACTTCGTGGAGAGCAAATTCAGACATGCGTATCGATCAAAAAGGCCAAGAAAAATTATATTTCTTAAGGATAAAGGAATTGAAAAAACGGCTCGAACTGACGATTTGCCCCTTAATCCTACAAAACTTTCATTTGGGTCACAAACAGAACGTGACAGTTAAGTAGTTGATCAACTGAATCGGGATGCATCAGAAAAACAAAGAATTGTGCTTGAGCCTTTTCGGAAACAGTGTCCCAAATAAGCCAGATGTTAATGTAAAAAGCAGCACAGCATATGCTCTTCGGATTTTTTCTCAAGTCCCGCTAACGGAAGTATAATCCATCTATTCCATCCAAATTGTAATAATTTTCATCAGAAAAAGTAACATTCATTTTTAGTCACGATGATACACTGCAAAAAATAAGCTGTTGTATTTACAGTATAATACTGGCAGCAGAGGTTCCAGTTTAAAACTAAAACTAGGTGACCCGTGCGGAATTCCGCAAAAAAAAAAAAAAAACTCTATACTTAAAATTTAATACGACAATTTTTATTGGCTTCATTTGCACAACATCGCCATCTACTGCCGGCGTTCTGACAACTTTTCAAAGAGATCAAAGACACGTTCACTTTTACAACTACTACAAAAGTGATACCCTATATTAAAATCAAATACCCAAGGCTACTACTAAACTAAATACTAACGTTATCGCAAAACTACCATAGTATTTTGAAACAATAAAAGTTACAATTAAGGTTTACCGAGCTAAGCCTTGGCTTGAAATGTCGCATTTAAAATTGATTTAAGCAACAATGTAACGATTTTGACAGTTGAGCAAAAAATTTAACTTTTTCAAACTTCAATCGCCTATAAGTCGCTTAAACGTGGATTTTCGAGATTCTCGTTACGCGGCGCTAGCGGAGAAACGTTCTAAAGAACGCATTTTTTTTAATCTTTCGAATGAAATCAAAATGGAGACGATACGACAATTATTTCGCTAGATAGAGTCAATTTCGTGCCCAAAAATTGAAGTTCGAATAAAAAACGAACCGACACTTTTTAGAGGGTGGGTCTAATTTTCGTCAATAGCCCGCGGGATAAGCTTCAAAATCATAAATTTTCTTGCAATTCGATAAAGAAATGAGCGAGTTTCGACCGGGTATAGGATTCGGCTTAGAGAAATAATATATGGAGATGCACAATAAGAAACTAACAATTTTACAGTTTATTACAGTAAACTAGCAATTTAACAGTCTACTATTGTAAAATTAGCAATTTTACAGTTTATTACTATAAAATGTACTGTAGTCTTATTTGGGATCCTTACTACAATAACAAAATAAAAATTATTGAGCAAAATTCAGACCAAATTTAATTTTTATCTGTGCTACAGAACCCATAACCATGCTTTTTTTACGCATTCATATTCTAATTTATGCAATATTTATCGTGTTCCAAACCTTAAGTCACGCCGTGAACTTTTGTGTCTTCATTTTTTTTATATAAAGCACTTAACAATCTAATTGACTGCTCAGATATTATTAATTCCATCCATTTTGCTGTTCCAAATTGAACTCTTAGGAGTCATCTGTGTTTTAGAAATATTTTTACAAAGTTTAATCTACTTATATTAAAAACTGAGTATCTTTCTAACTATCTTTCTTTCTAACTATCTTTCTTTCTAACTATCTTTCTATCTTTCTATGTCACGCTTCTTTCTCCTGAACGCCAATGACCTGAAAGTCGAACCAGGTACCGATAGATAGGTAATTTTTCAGGCTTCATTAGTTTCAATTGATATAATTATACGATTTTAATTAGCAAAGATATCAATTAATAAGTAGTCAAGTTTAAAGCGATTAAGCCTAATAAATGATTAAATATGAAATCAGGGCCGGACTGGACCCCTTCAAAGGGCGCAGACCTTGGAGTTTCAGAGGGGCGCACACTAGATTCATGAGCCCATCGTAGATGTATACAATGGCTGGGTGTCATTGCAACTCCGAAAATGGATTGCAATGTCTCGCAAAAAAAAAAAAAAAAACTCTTTCCATTTTATTCTATAATGATTCTTTTGAAAAATGTTCAAAAAGTTGTTGGAAATTTCATCTTACCTTGTTCTTTACGCAAGGTGAATAGGTAGGTAGGTGTCCTTAAAGAGATGTTTTTTGAATTCAAGACTTAACGTGATTTTTATAGCAATATAAATGCATTTATTAACTCATAGAATTTTATGCATATTTTAAGAATACCGTAGCTTTAGTTGCGTCATACGTCAATGCATTGAGAACAAATAAATTTTCATTAGTTCAGTGCAAATAATTTTCATAGTATGACATAAACTGAGAATTATGGAAATTCAAATCCTAATATGACGTGGCAGTTGGCTATTTACAAATTATTAACATATTTATGTAATGTTTCTTAACATTCAAAATAGAAAATAAACAATGAATTTACATCAATGTATAGTATAGAAACACTAAAAAATTTTCAACATTATTCACAGATCGAAGTAGCAACCTTCGAAAATTGCTATATGTCTCAAAAAGAGCTGTCAAATTTTTTAGGATAAAACAGTATCAAAATTTCATATTTACAGTATATACTAAAAATGATGCCCTTTAAGTGAAGAGCTAAAAATGTTAACAAAATTATACTTTGTCAGTTTTTATAAAATCAAAATCCGAAAAGAAGTGTACAACGAAACTGTAAAATTGGGATGAATGATGTTAAATGGTGCTTCAAATAATTAAAAATTTAAAAACTTCATTTTACTAATATTAATGACTTAACAAATTAATCGTGACCGTATAGTGGCTCATACATTGCATTACAATACCAAATTAAAAAAAAAGGGAATTTAAATCCCTGAATCAAAACAATATAAAAATGCTTTTTGAATAAATCAAATCAACTCCAATTTTTAACTTTCACTTCATTATTTATTTTTAAATTATAATTAATCCAATCATCAAATAGATAAGCATAGTTAATACTTAGACAAAATTATAACTTTCCAAATATCATAATATCTTCATCAATACTTAACAGAAAAAAAACACATATATTCAAATATTTCATCACTTACTTTATCCATCATAAAAAAAGAAACTCCAATTTTCCTACCATTAATTAAATGAAAAATACAATGAAATTTTTGCAGAAGGGGAGATTCGACGGCTCCCTCTTCAATTGCGAATCAAATCTTCAACCTTCAACTGGCACTGGATGAATAATCTTAGATGAAATGTTTTTAGGAATAAAATCTTCAACCTTCATCAGGCACTGGATAAAACAAACTTAGATGAATTGTTCTTAGGAATCAAATCTTCAACTTTTATCTGGCACTGGATGAATAATCTTAGATGAAATGTTTTTAGGAATAAAATCTTCAACCTTCATCAGGCACTGGATAAAACAAACTTAGATGAATTGTTCTTAGGAATCAAATCTTCAGGCACTGGATAAAACAAACTTAGATGAATTGTTCTTAGGAATCAAATCTTCAACCTTTATCTGGCACTGGCTAAAAGGAACTTAGATGAAATGTTTTTAGGTATCGAGTCGTCAACCTGCACCTGGCCCTGGATGAAAAGGAGTTTTTGAAGATCAACACAGTTCTTGAAAACTGGACAATGGTCGATTTATCATTTCTTATTCACATGAAGAGAAGGTTCAATTGCTGATCAATATCAGGAGAAGATGTAGCTGCAATTTCATCTTTCAAGTATGGTGATGAGGACAAATTAAAAAAGTTCAACTTTACACAGTTTGGCACATGTATTTAAAAATTATTACCGTTCAGGCATTGATGAAAGAAATGCAATAACGTTGAAATGTTTCTTGATTAAAATAATGTTCAACAATTTTTAACAGAAACACTGTCAAGTCTCCCACCGTCATACAAAACGTACTATAATAGCCTGTAGCTCTCAATTTTATAA